>OOFE01043842.1:13110-25639 GCA_900323365.1 Monocentris japonica | reverse complement strand
TCACCCAATTCCAATGTGTTGAGTAGTAAGTGGAATAGTCAAGTCAAGTCAAGAACTTTATTTGTCACATACGCATACAGGATGTGCAGTGAAATGAAAAGTGGCAATGCTCACTGGAGTGCAAAAAAACAACAGTAGCAAAAACAATATTTACAAAAAACGAAGCACACTATTTACAATAGGTATCAAATATAAATCGAGCATCTGGAAAATATGAAAATATATACATATGTGTAGTTGTAAGTGTATGTCTATGTGTGTGTGTGTGTGTGTATGTGAGTGCAAAAGAGGGGCAGTGTGTGGTGCTTGGTGGGGGCCCTGGTGAGGTCAGAGTTCACAGTCCTGATGGCCTGAGGAAAGAAACTCCGTCTCAGTCTCTCTGTTTTGGCAGCATAACTGCGGAGGCGCTTGCCTGGCCGCAGCAGCTGAAACAGTCCGTTGTTGGGGTGGTGAGGATCCTTCATGATCCGACAGGCTCTGGTTCTGCACCTCCTGGTGTATAGGTCCTGCAGGGTCCACAATCTTTTTCGCACAGCTGTAGTTGTTGATGTTGGTTGCTAGTAGATATCACCTTATGACTAAGACTTATGAAATATAGAAAGATATGAATAGCTTAAGATTAAGATAGGAGTTTATAGTTATATGATAGTTTAGACACGGTAGCCGGACTGAGCTGTGGTACACTGTTCTCAGATCTTAGTATCATTTTTTACTGAGCGGTCTGTTCCTAACCAGCAGTGTTAGCTGTCCCATTAGCTTATTGTTGTTGTTGAAATCAGTAGGGAGGTCATTATTGAGCAATGTTGGGAATTAGGGATAAGCCTAAGCATAGGTCCAGGGTAGCGTAGGCAGTTGTTAGTTGTATTAGGTGTCGAGGACGTGATTTCTGGGACGCCAGAAATCACTGTTGAGCCTTCTGGAGGTGTCGTGGGCATAAAACCCCAGAACAATCGGTGATGGGAGGTGCCCAGTTTCAGGAGATTCTTTATTGTCACAGCATACAAGTTGCTGTTGTGGACTCAAAGAATGTTTCCTTCAGTTTTTTTAAAGCCAAATGAGCTTAATCCTGTAGTCATGGCCAAAGCTCTGAAAGACAAAATCTAAATGTCTAAATCTCATGTACTAATTGCTTTGCAATGTGCTGAAATGCTTTCGCAATATTGGTTCTCTTCCATTCGTGCTAAAAGCTTATTTGAAAGGAATTGATTACGGTCTTGCTAAATCTAGCTTTGGGAGTGACTTGTTCATTTATATAAACCTTACATAACTGTTCAGAAACCCTTATATACCATATATACCATGAGCTGAGGAAACCACACATTTTTGTCACATGACCTGACAAGCATTATATTTTGCAATTAAAAAGGATTTGGATTTCAAATGAAGAAATCCATTCGTGCTCCCTTTTATTAAATGCTATCCTTAAAAATACAGGATGCTGATCTGGTATCTGCAATAGGGACACTAACTTTAAACATTTTTTTTTTCTCAAATTTCATGTCATTCCTCCAAAGTAATGCCTGGGAGAGTGAAAGAGACATGCAATGATGATGCATCTCAAATTTGTCTTTCTACAAAAAAGTTGACAATTCATAAATTGTACTTGATCAGTGTGATACCCAACAGAGATCAATTGCTGATTATTCAATCAAGGATTCAGGAGTACATCGCAAATAGATTCCATAAGGTCCATTAAATAGAAGACGTCCTCTTGCATATACACAGGAAATAGACAGTGATTCATATAAAAGTACATATTCCACATATACATACACTCTTCCTGAAACAAAGTTGCTACTGTTGTTTCAGCTACAATTAAAATGCTGACTCCATAATGGTATCAGAAACAGTTATTTGATAGAAAATCTTAAAGCCAAAGTCAGTAGAGTTTCTGAACAAAGTTTGCCCATAAGGGTCACCACCGCGCTCCCCCATCCTTGCATGTGTCAGCTTTCTCCTCTCCAATCAATCCTTCACTCCAACTGGAGAGGCAGTTGAGGACTCCCAACAGATTTTTTTCAGACATCACTCTCTATTCCTTCTATCCATCCCTCCTCGTCCTGTAGCCCTGACACATGGCGTTCCCTGTGGTGGTGACCTTCCTTATCGTTCATGAATCGTAGAACGTTACTCAAGACCTTTTCCGAATCGTTACGACCCAAAAGGCAAGTGATCCACCAAGTAGCTCAAAAATCTCAACTTCTGTACCTGTTTTGCTCCTTCATGAATCAGAACAATTCAGAAAAGGTTGGTTATTTCGCCCACCTTTGACATGACGGCTATGATGCAGTTTGGGTTTCAGTGGAAAGGTTTAGCCCTATGGCCTAAATGTTGTTTCAGAGGCTTTTCCACTCTGCCAAGAATAACATTCTGGGGAAAAACACTGAATACTTTCTTGGCATAAAAATGGTCAAATTTAAAGATGTTGAATATCGGTACAACATCAGTATCGTATTGGCCTTCAAAAACCCTTGTCGGTCTAACCCTAGTCTTGAGTGATGTTCTACAAGGTATTAAAAAGGTCACATTAAACTGACAGCGTCTTGCATGGAGTTGAGTGTGAATGGCATATATCGAGGCTACTAATCTTTCAGACTATGTTCTTCTCCAGCATGGGTTCCTGGGCCAGGATGCGTCTGAAGCTGAAAGCGCTCAAGTCCAAGGTTTTGAAATTTCCGTCCAGGATCAGTTCTGCCACGGCCTGACCCACCGCGGGGGAGTGCTGCAGGCCATGGCCGCTGAAGCCGGTGGCAAAGTACATGTTGTTCACCAAAGGGTGCATACCTATGATGGCGTTCTGGTCCAAGGTGTTGTAGTCGTAGAAACCTGCCCACGCACTGGTAACCTGAGAGGAAGAACGCAGGTTTTAGTGTCCCATGATGGTCTATATGCTGTTTCAAGGGCTTTTCTACCCTGACAAGAATGAAAATCTGGAGGAAACGGAATGCTTGTAGGTTTCTAGAATTTTTGAGCATGAAACTGATTTAAAGATATTGAATATTGGCACAAAATACTCATCATCCTCATCTCAAGTGTTGGGAGTCAGTAATCGAAGAAGAATACCACATCCTTCGATCTAAAGTGCCAATACATCAAACAGGATCCTAATCCTACCTTGAGGCTCTCAAAAGCAGGAACACGATAGGCCAAGCAGGGCCAAACCTTTTCCTCAAAAAACTTGTGGTCCACCTCTAGATTACTGGTGTCGGGCTCCTCGTCCTGAGGCCAGGCAGATATAGAAAACAAACAAAACACTTAACTTTCCATTGCAGTGTTCACATTTATTATGAAAGTACGCAGGGAAACTACTTAGTACGAAACAAACCTCTTCTGGCGATGCCCCAGTGATGTAGTTCCCTCCTAACCCCTCTCTTCTGAAGTAAACTCCTTCGTAGTCGATCAGGAAGGGAGTGTCCAGCCCTGGACCATCGGAACAGTGCACTACGTAGACATACCTTAAGAAAAAATAGATGCAAAGGGTTTAACTAACAAACAATATCTTCAAGTATGTAATATCTTATGGATACTGTATATGTTGGGGTAAAAACATTATGGTAAAAAACTCTATGTTTATATTTTGCTATCCTCTATTGTATAGGTTGAAACACAATATTTCCATACAACTTTTGAAAAACTGATGTCCTGACAAGAGCACAAACAACAGACAAGAACAGACCAAACCACTGCAACACAAAACTATATGATCCATGATCCGGGACACATTAATAATATACCACTATCAACGGTTGACATTTTTCCTCAAAGTCTCTAGGGTGAGGAAATCCCTTTCAAATGACAGAAGCCAAAGGTAGTTCCTTTTTGTATCTCTGATTTGAAGATAAACCCTTTTGTAGTTTCCATCCTAAAAATGTAAACAACAGAGCCTTCTCTGGCCTGTGAGTGATGTACCACCCTCTTTCACGTGCAAATATTGCCAGCCCTTTCGTAAAATGTAGATATTTTGACAGATGGTGGGTTTTTTTTTTGACAGGAAAAATGTGCACTGTGATTAAACAATCTACCTTTTCCGAGGCTCCACGGGGAAGGGGATTCCAGCGATGGTGTTTTTGTGACCACAGCCGATGCCCATCATCTCTGCCAGTTTACCAGAATAGGCTCCTGCTGCGTTCACCACAATGGCACACTCCACCGGCTGGTACTCCAGACTGTTGGGCATCTGGACCTGCTCGACAGAAGCCATCGACCATTCATGAAGACCATTATGTAGTTTCCCCCGGGTACAGGTTCAACGTTCAGCTGTGTTAATATAGGGAAGTGGTACCCAGCCTATTTCGGCAGATGAACCAACATTAACCCAAGAAAAGTCCTGTGATCCTAGCATTTAAAATACAGAAGGTCAAATTTAAGACTTTTTAGACCTTTTAATGCTACCTGGAAGGCCAATATAAAAAGCAAACATAGCTAATCAAAGTTGTGAAACTATAACTGGGTAGAATAAGACAAAGGACACCAGGAAACAAATGGTTACAGGACATGAAGTCCAACAGATGGGACTCATAATGTACTACCAACCCTGTTCTGTATTAATCTAAGAGGGTACATGCAGCACAAATGAATCATTACATGGTGAAAAAATAAGACCGCAATGACTGGATTTGATTTTGTGGACCTGTGGATCCTCGGTTTTTCATTTGTAAATGACAATCAGATATAGATATAGTTTTTTTCCCCCAAGGGACCACATTTTCATATGAAGAAAAGTCTCACATAGGGACACTGAGGTATTGGATTTATACTACACTGCTGTTTGACACAGTCACCTCCTTGGATTTTCAATTAGGCCTGATGTCAAAAATGTAGGCAAACTATCAGAGCTATGTAGGACACTTACATTGACATATTTTATTCTCTTGAAATCCACTTGGTCACCATCAACAGTTGTCATTAAGTTTGTTGTGTGCTTAAAACCTGTAGAAGAGACAGTCACATTAATAGCAGCCAGCAGACAAACAAGTTGGATGTTCCAATAGATCAATAACTTAAGGCTATAATTAAGACATAAGGCTCGGGTTTAAATGAGTACGCCATGTCTTTAGCCATTAAGTGACGAGAACACAAACACTAAACTCATCCATGGGTCCCCGGTAGATTGTTGGCTCCAGTGCTCCATGCTAACACTTTAGCGTACACTATATTGAGTGATTTTAGGCTCCATGCTAACACTTTAACGTACACTATATTGAGTGATACGAGGCTCCATGCTAACACTTTAGCAAACACTATGTTGCATGACAGTAGCCTCCATGCTAACACTTAAGCATACACTATGTTGAGTGATAGGACACTAGCATTATCCAAAGTAAAAGCATACTAATAAAAAGGCTTTTATTTTTAGTATATGGTCTGTAAATTCAGCAATTTTATAAATGCAATATCATTAACTTATAGCTGATATAGTGGATTTATTCATTTTTAACTGTACAGTCTCCCATCGTCCACCACCATCACTTCCTATGGAAATAAAGAAAGTAGTCCCCAGTAGTTTAAAACAGTATGTTATTTTTGTTTCATATTTCATGTTAATCTTTGCCAATTTGTCAATATGATCAATGATCACAACTACTTGACTGAAAAACCTTTATACAATAGGGAAGATCCCCATTGCTCTGGATGCAGGACATTCATCAACTACTGTACATCAGTATTTTCTCGTGCTAGGAAGCCATAACGAACCTGTTACTTCTCCAAAGCACTGAAAGACTCCCATAGAGATGGCCTTCTTTCTAAAGGCGTTCAGCAGAGTCCAGGGATCAAACCAACCCTCGTTCTCCAACCCTTGGTGCGACCGGCAGAGGAAGATAGGACAAAAAAAACAACAACAACAACATGAAAATAAGAAGAAAATAAGAAATAAATCTTACAGTGTTTAAGAGCATTCATGATGCAGTGTAGCTCAAAAACCTGATGGATGTATTCGGGCTTAATATAAGTTTAGTTTAGGGTTCAACTGATGTGAAATCCCATGGATCCAGTGTTTCCCTCAGAATATTATTCTTGTAAGGGTGGAAAAGCCTCTGAAACAGCATTTACACTAAACCATGTGACGCTAAAACTCAGTGTTTAAGTGGGTCAGCAGCTCCTTAAGGCAGAGTGAGGCAGGTTTCATTACAGGTTTTACTGACTGACACCCCTGAAGCTGTTGAAAATCCTCTCACACCACACTGGAATGATTCCTCTGGTCAGACATCTGATATAAAAAATAAATAAAAGAAAATGAAAAAGAATACTAGCTGTAGTCAGGGAGGAACCTTTATATCGGAGTTGGACACTGACTGGACGATATTGGCTAACCTTGGTTGAGTGTTTGTCATTTCTGTGACATTACACCAATGACCGTGTATTTCTTCAACCTTGATACACGCGTTATTAAATATCAACCCGTGTATTATTTGCACTCACCGTATGAAGCAAGCACCACACCATCTGTGTTGATCCATGGGAATTTCTCCTTCAGTTGCGTGGCCGACAGAAGCGATACCTTGGCTCCGGCATACCTAGCATCATGTAACGACAACCACGTATGAGTGAATGTATGACACACAGTGTGTTCCATTCCAAGTCAGAAGTCAGAAATTCCAAGCTAGTGGGTCGCAATTCCGACCGCTGTGTGTGCCAGTGGTCCAGCTTGGAAAAAAACAGGGGAAGAAACAGGGACGCCTGCAAGATTTTCTTTGCCCAAAGTCAAATACTTTTCCTAATTCTACAGCTAACGTTATGTCAATGATGTTAGCATAGAACTTAAGCAACTGTAAGTACATACATACCGTGTTAAAAGTAATACTGTGTAGTGTTTACAGTGCATGCTGCCACGCTGACGTAACGTCAGATAACTAGCATTTCAGGGGCATCTTGAAACGTTTCCTACATGGAATTCTGACTTGAAAGGCCTGTACTGTTGGATTCTTACTAGCAGGAGGTTGGAATTTCAACAGCAACAGCAGTTACATGACTATACTGAAAGGATTAACACCTCTGGGTGCGGTAGTTCTCCTCCATGATATGAGCCTCCTTCTCGTTAGCCAGGAAGAGGTATCCTGAGTGGTTGAACTGCAGGTCCACCGGGTCTTCATTCAACACGTTGAGGTGTTCCTGAAAGGAAACAACAACGTGTCAATCGCTTTGGACTCATAAACCTCCATAGATAATAATTTTTCAGGCAAAGTCTATAAAACATCTCATTGGTTTGAGCAGACGCACAATTGTACCCTTTATACCCCTTTCACAGCGGTGCAATGACCCAGGAATGACCCGGGTCAGGCGTTGGTGTGAATGGGTCAACGCCAGCTATCAGACCCTGGTCCACAACCATGCTCCTGATGTGGGGAGCCTGATACTCCCACCCTTGGTGCTGATTCGGTAGAATTTAGGGGTGGCGTGATATAATTGACGGCAAAATTGGCCAACGAAAATTGCAAGAGCATTTGGGGAGAGGAGGGGCCTTGAAACAGTCAAATGTGTTCAGAACTTGTCTGGACTTGTTTCCAAAGTTATTAAGTGAATTGTGGGAGACTCTTGAAACTGCCTTTGGGTGTGTTGTACTCGAGGTAAAAACTAAAAATCAATCCGAGGCCTTTCCAGCACAGTCAATGTCTTCCACCTCCAATATGATAGCTATGATAGCGGTTTGTTTGATTACATTGTAGAATTACTATTATCCTGGGGTTTCAGTGGAGATTTTGATGTTCAATTGTCTAAATACTGTCTCAGAGGCTGGCAAGACTACAATTCTAGGGGAAACACTTGATACTTTTTAATTTTATACTTTTTAGCATGAAAATGGCCAAATTAGATACTGGATATCAGCACAAAATATCAGTATCTGCCTACAAAAACACATAACAGTAAGACACTTTTTTTTTTTCCACACACTTCCTCACACATTAACGTGAAATCAGGTTCGTTTAGTCATTGACAGCGCCCAGTGACTTGGCCGTGGCTCAACCAACACATGACGCAACAGCATTGGCAATTCATTTCCAAGTGACCTACATTGATGTTCCTCATGAAGTCTGCAGAGGCCAGGGAGAGGTGGATGTTCTCGGGCAGGGAGAACTGCTGCCGGATCCCCCCTACAGACAGCACCGTGGAGCACTGGGAGTACTGGGGGAGGGGAGGCCACAGTGAGGCATTAATGACCAGCTCGCTGAGCGTCATCCTTATGACGCAGCTACTTACCAAAAGACATTAATCATTTGAAAAAAATAATGCCGATTTATAGTTATTTCAATACAAGCTAAAGTTATTTACAAGTTTCTGCCAAAATAAGATAGTCCAGTAACCAGAGTACTGCCTTTTTGCCACAAGATGGTGCCAGTTAATTGATTAGAAATCAACAAATGGGTAAGATTACATGTGAAACAGCTGTCTGCAATTCAGAAATAACAGACCTCAGAATGTCCATTGGCCAATCAGAATTGAGTATTCACCAAAGCTGTGTAATAAATTGTTATGTACACCATACTGATTGAATTCTGTAATGTAACTGTTTCACATTTTTGGCACATTTTCATATTGTATTGTTTTCTGTCTTAATATGCTCTACTGCTGTTATTTTGCACACCCTATAATGCTGTATAATGCTCACTTGAATCATATATTTGTATTTTATTAGTGCTGAAATTGTCGGTTACTCTACTTTAGATGTCTTTGCTGTAACCTATTGTATTTGCTGCTCCAATTTCCCCATCAAGTTTCATCTCATCTTTTCCTTTGTGAAATCTCCTCAAATCTGTAGATTAGTTTCACCAGGGGTTACAGCAAGGGTTTGGAAAGTCATGTCTGTCCATGTGTAATAAAGGGGGAATATAAAAAACGCACAGACCAAACTTGACTTAACACTATGAGCTTTGAATCATTTTAAAAGGGAAGCTGGGGCCCTCACCGTTGGGTCCTTCTCCACCACCAGCACTCGCACCCCCCCTCGCAACCTCTCCTTCTTCTTCAGCCAATAGGCAATGGACCAGCCCACCACGCCCCCTCCTACGATCACTATGTCGGCTCTCTCTGGAGGAAGGTTCGGGTTCTTCTCCATGGGACTCCAGTCACTCCCTGGGAGGGCATCGGCCGCCTTCTTCCTCATGGCTTCGAACTGGGACTCCAGGTCTGAGGCAGAAAGTACAGAGTGTTCAGGATCGCATTACACTGTGTGAATGTCTGGTGCCTGCAAGGAGCTCTTCAAGGATTGTATGGTAGCTTGCTACAGCGGGTTGTGTCTTTATCTGCAATATTAGATTGTTTTTTCCCCCCCAAACTGGAGTCCAGGAACCAGCAGGGGGCCTTGAGAGGCGTTCAGGGGGTCTCCAGCCAAATGAGGAAAGGTTTAACTTCACTCCAAGTTGGCACAATGAGATAATGTTCGGAGGCTTCACTGCCTCCACCTGCAGTACAGTACTGGTGGGTTCTTGACATGAACCCCTTCATCAGAGTACCGACATTGTAGTAAACAAATGACCCTGCTTCTGGGGTAAAGCAGAATAAACCGTGACACCAAACTGCATTCAAAATTCTGGCAATTTAATGTGACCTTGCTTATCAGTAAAGGTACAAACCTCATGAAATAAGATGCAATACCTTTTCTGAATCTTTAGCAGTCACTCCTTAATATGGTATATATAAAATCCACAAAGCATCAGCAATACCAAAACAAATTCAATTTTTACAATTGAGTCGCCAGTGTGAACCGGTTAGAAAAGTTGGAATTTTATTAAAAATAAATGCTGGTTTGAGGATTATATGCATGCCGAATTCAACAGTGGCTCCTAGTGAGTCAGAAAAAAAGTCTTAGACAGTATGAAGGTTTGCAGATAACTAAGGTAGCATTACATTTCTAGATTTCTGAATGGATATCTCATGTGCTGTTCTCTACAAACTGAGAGTAAAACGGCAAGCACCGGAGCTACGGACATTTAAGTGGTTGTCACCTTTGAAGAAGTCATTCTGGAGAGGTGTGCAGGTGCTCAGGCTTTGACGTCCATGACCACAAAGCCATGTGTGTTGTGTCACCCGCTTGGGAGTAAATAGTCCTCGAGCCGTCCGCACCTTGACTTGCAGTCTGCGCCACGATGTCATCGCTGGGAGCTAGTTAGCTAAAAAACGAGCACGACACCATGCAAACAAAAACAACCGCTGTGTGACCCAACTCGCATGTCGCCACCTTAAGTATATGCGAAAACTGTACTAGCAGGGTGTAAGAGATGTCCAATCCCCCCCCCCTAAGGTCAAATATGAGAATCTCTGCCTTAACACCCTTAACCGTTGTGTAAGGTCAGTCAGAGTTAGGCAGACTAAGATCGGAAGTGCTACATGCGACCTTCACAATAAAAGCACAAATGTGTCGGGTACTGGAGCTCCCACTGTAGTCTTTAGGGACAGTTGTGTCACAGCTGACACTTTAACTGTACCTATGCTACCCCCTTCCATCTTCTGATGATATAATGTACAGATAATAATGTGCATGTGTTTTGCACACTTGCCATCTGTCTTTATACAAGGTACCTCCATCAAAGAGTTTTTGTAAAAGGAACAGCTACTAATGCACATATCCAAAATATGTTATTGGCATCTGTAAAGTGAATATATTTTATGTACGTCTGTTGTTTTTTTCTCAACCCTACTCTACACACCACAACACTTTCTGTAGGGGAGACTAGGGACATTGTTAAGGAGGGGTCGGTTTGACCAGTCAGGAATGAGCCACTACCTTTTTGAGCACTATGCTACACTTGGGGTTTTACAATACATGGTTTTGAGGTCGGAAAATAACATTCTGACCAAGTTTGTATTTTGGTTAGCACTTTTGTTGTTGTAGATAAAGTAGTTTAACTTACATATCTTAAGTCAGTAGTCTCTCTAGTTAAATGTGATGCTTCATATTCATGCTAACTTCAAACCCACAGGCTAAGACAGTTAGCCTATCTCATCTTCTCATCTTATCTTATATAGGCTTATGACTACAAAAATATACTGTGAAAAGAGCATTTTGATTCCGACCTCCGACCTACAAACATTCTTGATTTTAATGTTTAACCTTGTATTACTCAAAATACGTTGCAACGCGTTCGTCGATAAGGGTTTATTTCGAAAGTCATGACCGGAAGCAGTAATTTTTTATCATAGCTGTGTTGACCAAGGAGGTTACAATGTTGCCGCTGGCTTCTTTAATACGAGCCAGGCGATGGCTTGTCATGTGACCGCGCAGGACCAAAAAGAGGTGGAGCACAGCAGCGTCACGTTCCAACATGGAAGTGAGGGCAAGGGAAGGGACTCACCATTACCAGCGTTGTGAAGAAATTCACTTTCCTGAGATAACGTTTTATTTTGAGGTTATTTTTGTGCACACTGAACATGTCCACAAAGTACGTATTCACCTCCATAAATGTCCACAGCTATAGTCGTACAGATGTATCGCTCATACAAACACAACACACCGCCCTCAGTAAGTAGCTAGCCTTGTTGGTGGATAGTTGCAGGTTGTGTTACTGGCCAGATAATCCATCCTCACTTTACCTCGAAGCAAACTCCACATGCTGTCCTCTGGTCGTTGTGTATGGAGTGAGTCTGGGATGTGTGTCAGATTTTAAAAAAAGGGGCCTGTACTGGACCCTTGCTGATGCGCCATCAGTCTCTCAGAGGGAACCAGTCCAGGATGCCAACACAATAACAGGCAGGGTGAGAGGAAGTTGGTGAGGGCATGACAGAGGAACATGCACAATGAAACGTGGGTGGACTTGTGAAGTTTAGAGCAGAACTTACAGAATGAGTTAGTTGAAAGGGCGTTAAGGTGACTTGGGTTCAAGCAGTGTGCGAGAACGAGGAGCCGCAGATCGAGTCTATAACTTAACTCTTTGTATCTGAACACACGTTACTATATGAGTGTGAGAGAGGTTGCATTTACACAAACAAACAAACAAAAGGAATAATCTATGCTATGAAACAGGTCTTCAAACTGATGATGATGATGGAATGTCTTTTTAACACTGGGTTTGGATTACTTTATGGGAGAGACCCATATTAGACTTGTTTGTTTTAATGTTGAGACAAAAACTTTCTCCTAAGAGGCTCCCTGGGATACAACCTCCATCAAACGTGACTATGAGGCTGAAAGTGTCTCTGCTACATAGAAAAGTTTGGGAACCCCCTGGTATATGCTATTTTGAGACCTGGGTGGACCGACGCAGAGGGACAAGAGGACATTGGCATCAGTTAGCGTGACTGACATTATGCAGAAGATGATCTGATAACTAAATATAAAAGTGCGGAGAGCCACGTACACTGATGTGTTGGAAGTCAAGAGTGATGCATCATTTAATCCCCCATTAATCCACATATTTATAGACAGGACGTGGCCACTAGTGCAGGGGTGTCAAACCATGTGCCAGACTCTTGGCCCTCTGTGGTACATGGTTTGACACCCCTGCACTAGAGGGATTGAATCCAGCATTATCAAAGATGGTCTATGGTTTAGAAGATAAATCACTCGATAGTAAAAAAAAAAAAAAAAAAATTAGTG
>OOFE01043842.1:0-13090 GCA_900323365.1 Monocentris japonica | reverse complement strand
CTCCCACCCACTGGTCTGCAAAAGTGGGCATTAGCTCTCATGCGTGAACATAGTCCATAGACCATAAAAATGAATGGATGCATTAGTGATGTCGCCTCGTTTGTTTCCAATGGGGTGGGCTTGGTGACGCAATGTGGCAGTGGTTTGCATGCCTAACCAATACCAGTTGTAACTTTGGTAACAACCAGTGGGGATTAGTTTAATTTAAAAAAAAATAAAAACATCTAAAATCAATTGGAGCACAGCAATTACATAATGGGTTATAGCTGGATAATAAATAAATAAAAGTTATTTGCTGTGGCGCCATCATGTGGCAGTAATGTTCAACAGCAGCACAAACTTTTCCACTTTCTCCATGAGCATCATGGGATTTCCAAAGAAATGATCACTGGTCTGGGAGTCAGTGTGTGACAAAGACATTTTAGAGAGTCAGTATGGTGCGTGTCTATACCATGTATAGCCAGTGGAGAGGTGGTCTTCACTATTGAAAATGAACTGGAAAAAATATTTTTGGGTAGGACTGCAGGACTGTGAGAACAAATTCTGTATATTTGTATATCTGCTTCAAACCTTTAAACCTATACATGTTTAAGACTTTAGTCTCATTTAAAAGCCATGCTGCAGTATTTTGAACACACTGGAGGCGTTCTATCTCTTTTTGGTTCAGGTTGCAGTCTTCAAGGCGAAATGAAATAAAAGTGTGTATAACCCTCTCTGTAGTTTAAGACAGATCTAACTTTTGCAATATCTCTGAAATGAAAACAGCACGGCTGAACAAGCTTTTTTGTATGTTACTCAAAATTTAGGCTGGGGTCGAAAAGGACTCACAACAAGTGGTGTTCAATTGGGTTGAGATCTGGTGACTGCGAAGGCCATAGCATGTGATTCACATCATTGTCATACTCATCAAACCATTCAGTGACCCCTCGTGCCCTGTGGATGGGGGCGTTGTCATCCTGGAAGAGACCACTCCCATCAGGATAGAAATGTTTCATCGTAATATAAAGGTGATCACTCAGAATAACTTTGTATTGAATGCAGATGTCACTTTAGTCACTGTTCCTAATGACACCAGCCAGTTGAGCAGTCTTTGTGACTGCAGCCCCTGCCATCCGTGCCCCAATACTGAACCCTCTTTCAAAGTCATTTAGATCTTTTCCTCTTGTCATCTTGATCCAAAATCAATGTCAACTGGGCCTTCTCAGCATTTATTCAGGTTTTTCCTGGTGGGGTATTCTGACTAACTGGACCCGAAGAACTTGAGCCTACTACAGCCTTTAGGAACAACCGTGACAGTGAAATCAGATGAATAATCTTTCTCAAGTTTGCTAAGTATGGTCTTTGAGAATTTATTTGTATGTGTTACATATTGCCTAGGCCTATACATCTATTAATATGTGCTGTGAAAAGGGCATTTAATTTTCCTTTATTACAGATTCCTCCTGAAATGCATTTTTTATTTTCACTTCTGTAATTTGTATAACTTTGTAAACGTTAAAACATTGTCGTCAATAAGGCTTTTATTTTGAAGGTAGCGACTGGAAGTCCTATTTTTTATTCTTCTTGCTAAGGGTTTTATTTTGAATGTATAATCGGAAGTGCTATTGAGTTTTTCCGGTTAGCTTGACACGGGTATTTTTCTGTTCCCTGGGGCTACAGTGTTTTCAACAGGACTCTAACTTACAACTCACGGGGCTCGTCATGGCCGCTTGACCCAGGCTCAAATTTCATTCTGTAGTTATCATTTGTTGGAAACCTTTGCACAAAGTTTTCCGGATAAAATTTCAACTTTTGCATATTTTTTATGTCAAGAAGTAAGGATGCAACCCCCACCGAGAAAGGTGAGTTGTCCCGTTGTAGCCTGGTGAGGCTACTTGTCTGCGAACGGTCTCGACGAAATGGTGCATATTTAATGGTTGAAAATGTACGCTTTGTCGCCGACCGACTGGTTCAAATTAAAATTTTCCCTATCTATTGAGCGAATATGTGCAACTTTGAAGCGATTATATTTTCTGCTTCTCTTTCCTTGAATAGCGTGAAGGAAGGAACATTGGTATGAGTTACGAAGAAGTCTCGTGTGACAATTTTTGGGGGAAAATAGCCCCGATACGTGCCGTTCTTTCTCGAACGGAGAACATGTCACCCCGAATTCCATTTAAAAAGCTGGCGGTTTAATGTTTTCTTGCTTATACACAAAAGTACATATCGCGTAAAACACGGCTTAAGATATTTGACGAATACTTAGGATCTTCTGGTAGTTTCGGCATATGCGTGATCTACCAAGCAGCACTTTATTGCAATACAATTTCAACTTTAAGAATTGTTTCACACTGGTCGCTTCCGCTCTCCACGCTGTATTTTGGTTGAAGAATACGGTGGGAACGCTAGGCGAACCAGATCCAAAACTTGACATTTTATTGAAATAAGCGCGGCTTGGTGTTTGGGATCTATGCCGAATCGAGTGGATCCTAACTATCTGTAAAAGGGCTTAAATCATGTTCTGTCAGGAAATTAGGTTTACCGATTAGCAAAGCTACATCATATTCCCATATTTTTTCAAGTAGTTTGGCATAACGTTTTCTCCCTACAAGAGAACGGAACATTATGGTGCCTGGCGGAGCAAGAAAGAAAGTAACATTCAGCAAATGTTATTCGTGGCTTAATTTAACATTAGCAGGCAAAGGCGTAAGCTTTAGTTTGCGTTTTTCAGTTAAATAAAGACAGAAAGTCTTGGTAAAGTCTGGTAACACACTGAGCGAAAAAATGTTTACGTGGGATCATATTTCAAAAACACGATGTAACAGCAGAGAAAATTGACCATTTATACCCCAGTAAGTTGAGCTAAGAAATTTCCGTTTGCAGCAGTTACAATATGTGCAGGTTTTAAATGACAAAAGTTGCGTGGATTGTTAGTGTAAGGTATTGACATTTTGCGGATATTTTCTTGGCATCATAATAACTTATCTGCTTGAAAACTTGAATGTCCCATTTTAAAGGCTAGGGCAATACTGCTTTAAATGTAATAGGCTTATTCTGATATCCCCGAAGATGGAAGGTAATAATATTTTATTGCGTTTTAGTGTCTTTGCTTGATCATTTTTGCTTCATCTTTATGTAACTATGTATTTATTGACTTACATTAAATTGTGGGAAAAGGTGATTATTACAATTGTTGACCTGAAGTGTCAATCCACAAGGCCTAATTGATAACAAATATTTAACTTTAAGGGATAAGCTAGTATTGATTTAAAGATGGAAAAGTCACAAAAGACAGTGAAATCACTTGATCACTAATTTAGTCAAAATATTGACTCAAAATATGAATTAAAAAAAATGCAATTTTGGGGTTTACACAAAGAACTCAAACCAGAAATGGGGAAGCTGTACATTTCCAACAACAGTAACTCTCCAGTTTGCAAATGTAATTTAATATTGGTGTAAAACGTCTTACAGGCAGCACGTCATATCATATGCTACTTGAACCTCATGTTGAAGTGGTAGTTCAGCATTTTGAACAATATTGTGATAGATCTCTCTTGCTGACATGCTTAATTTCAGGTGTTTTAGACACATATATCAATAGGATTTAAGGATGTAGGATGGATTTCTATTCTGAATTGGTGGTTTGCTTACAGGGAAGCATTAAAGCTCAGTCACCGTTTTATAGGAAAAAAATAAATCACTACCCTCCTGCCACTAAATCCTAAAATGTTATCCTAAAATCTTGGTTGGCCAATAATATTACTCGGCTCTGAGGCACCAGCTAGTGTTGTACAGCGAGCTGGTCCTTCAGCATTTCAGCACAGAAACCAATGAGGGTTGAAGGTTGCTATCTATCCCTATATTCTTTGCAAGTTGGGCCAGGAATGGAAATTCTGACATCTTGTAAAACCCTAATATCCTAAATAAATATCATCTGCCTACAGCCACCCTGACATTTGATTAATCAGTAGCTAGAGTGACTGCTTTTACACGCCGGCCGTGCGTTCACACAGCGAGCAACACGATCAACAAAACGAAACAAAAATGATGCTTGGAGAACAGTTGCATCCATCATTGGGGTCGATGGTAAGCTCTGAAGTAATTTCATTGAGTTTTTTTTCTGTTTATTTTTGATTAATGCTGCCAGCTAGCTGACCGTCAACACATCGGCCGAGTTTCCCTGGTCTCTATAGAAAATGAATGGACTTCCGGTGGCTTGTTGACCGTGTTGCTTCGACTGTGAGTGCACAGTAAATGTCCAACATAAATCTCCCTCATCGGATGATTCCACTGGTCACATCAAGTTGTTCACCACTTTATATGA
This sequence comes from Monocentris japonica, assembly GCA_900323365.1. Lineage (NCBI taxonomy): Eukaryota > Metazoa > Chordata > Actinopteri > Trachichthyiformes > Monocentridae > Monocentris > Monocentris japonica. The sequence continues at coordinate 8,784 of OOFE01043842.1, read as the reverse complement.
CGCTGTTCGATATCTCCTCATAATGGTGCTGCTAGCTCATCATCCCAATGTGGTTTCCATGGGCAAAATCACAGTTTTTCTTTTCTTTCTTCTTGAACTCAACAACTATAATAAAAACTGCCCCTAGATCTGCCCCTACAAGACACTTTCTCTTGGTTGACACATTGGTAGTTATAGTGCCGTCATCCCAGCAGTGGTAGGGATACATAAAATCTAAACAGAGCTAGATGTTATGTACATAGCTATGCCCAAATTGGGTTTTCATGAACAAGTGCACATTTCACTTGCGAAATGGCCTGAAGTTTGAAATGCTGGAGATCGTGAATTTTCATTTTCAGTATAACAAAAGATCATTTTACTTATTAATTTCACCTTAGAATATCGCACGTTCATCTTGATCATAAGGAAAACAGAAGCGGTTTCCCGAGTGACTGCACACCCAATTATCACTCAGGTCACTGGGCTTTATCACTTAACTCATGGCCAATTAGGAGTCCAGAGAGACTACTTTTACCTGGAGAGGACGACTGGCTTGATAATGAGTGGAGCTGATTAGCTGTTGTCATTAATATCACTGGTGAACCCAGCTGAAACAACATTGGCCTGTAGAGCCTGTAGAATAATCCTCTCAGTTTCTGGGTATTGATTGGGAAAAAAAAATCGTACTGACTCAAATGTGCTCTGCTCTGTACACTGTTAAATTGTTCGTAGCTTGGTTGCTTGATCCCTGAAGATTGTTCATCTGATGTGATATTTCTTTTTTTTCCCCCCTCAAATCAGGTCCGGGTTACCCAGGAGCTGAAACACACTCATGCAGAGCAGATGAGCCGATTACACATCAAACACCAGACAGAATGTGACCTCCTGGAGGACCTGAGGTGAGAAGCTAGGGGTCAAATTGTAGAGAAGCAGTTTTATTGCTGCTGTCTAAGGGATGTTAGCCTGGGTCTAGAGAAAAAAGGAAAACATCTTCAGTCGCCAGTGTCGTCCACCTTTGATGTGATGGATATGGTGCAGTTTGCTTGAATACATATTTATTGGTTGTCTATGGGAGGCCCTTATGCTGAGTTGGCTCAAATGTCTTGGGGCTCTATTTTTGTGGCAGTGCATGGCAGATGATGGGGCTTGGCACTGGGGGGGGAAGTGGCGGGCGCACACAGGTTTTTTTCCTCGCCTGCGCCTGTTTGGTATTTTGGTGACTCACCGTGAACTTGACTGCACCTATTGGGAGGAGAGTAGTAGGGGGTGTGTCGGTAACGATCAAGCAGCCCGGTGCAATTTTGCCTCAAGTATTACAGGGATTTGTGCTTGCACCGTCCCCCTATTCACACCACGTCAAAGGTGCATGGCACAAAGCGCAGGCAAGTTCTATGCTATTTTCGTGGCTTTACCAAGCAATGGTGCATGAACAGATGCTATTCAGAAGCTTCCCAAAGCTTTCCTTTTTGTGGATGTTGACTTTGATATGAATGAGATACATTTTTCATTCTAACTATATATGAATGTGGCTGTGGTGGTGGAAGTGATTGTCATCCAACATAGAACTCTGAGTATGCATCATGACGCATGGTTAACAAAATTGAAGGGGAATTTCAAAACCTCCCTAAAAAGTGGGGCGGTATTGAACTAGGCCGTAGTTACACTTGTGATTCTGCACTTCCTGCACAAAGACAACTGTTTCCTCTTTAGAGAAGCCTTTGTGCTGGGGCTGCTCCAGACTGTTTTCTTCCATCATCAAATTGTCAGCACACTCCTCTGCTTTTAAAGGGAAGAAAAAGAGGTGATTTGATTGGTCATGATTGAAGCCAGGCCCACCACACCTACTGATATTGTATTCCTCCTAATACAATCCTGTCTCCTCTGTGGCCACGAAATTTTCAAAAATCAGATAACTAGCTGTTAATAAGGATATTAACAGCATTTGGCAGCTTTAATCTGAAAATATCTACATCAGCCTTCAAAAACCCATATAAGTCAGACCCTATTGAAAACACAGACAGCGCTAACGCTGCACTCAAATGTACAGGCACAGATTGTGTTTTAAGCCTTAGTGCTGGGTTGAGTTGACAGGATATTGGCTCCCCACTTCCTGTCTGTGGTTGATGGCAGAGCTCTGAACCTCCAGACAGCTGGAAGTAAAGGTCATGGAGAGCCTCCAGATGTTCTGGCTGCCCCAACTCGTTTGCCGTGGGAGGCTTAGTATCATTACTGAAGGACCAAATCAAAGTGAAACTCATGTTGCAGAGAATTTGCAAGGGCCATTCTGTGATCTTGGGGCGGAGAGATGATTCAGCAAATTGAAAACTGCATCTGGTTACATGTTAAAGCTGTGGGACCGTTTGGGAGAATGACAGGAAGTGAGAATGCAGGAATGGAAAAAGGGAAGCCTTGGAAAGGCAGAGAGAAAAGGAAAGGGAGCAGGCAACAGGAATAGGGGGAAGCTCCCAGGAAGTAAACCAGATGATATTTAGCTGGGTGGAGCAAATGCTGGAGCATGGCAGACCAGTCATGACATGTTTTAATGGCTTGGGAATAATTGTGCTGCATTGAGGTTTGTCCCAGGGCACTGACCCGTCTCTCCCTATATGTTTGTATTTGTGGATAAATGAAACTTATACTGTCGTCCCTCATGAGGGTGACCAGTCAGTTCAGTTATTTTGAGTTGCTAAAGAAAAGAAGCAGTAGTCATTATCTTTGTTGGTTCAATAATAATGGTGAAATCCATCGTAGAAGATACAGAGATACCAATTTCTCCATCGACAGTAGCCTCAATAGACCAGAATGCAATGCAGCTACAAGACATGTTATGATTTGAGTAGTGGTCATTCTAGGAAACATTGGAAATCACTAGCTGAAGCAGGTTGAGGGAAAGTGTTTACACCAAAAAGTAAATTACAACACTTCATCACAAATTAACTCCTGCAATGTATTGAACATCACAGATTATTGATACACAACAGTGTAAGAGTATCCAAGGGAGGATTTGCCCTTTTTAAACATTGCAAGACTTTTATTTCAGTAAGAACTTCTGCCAGAGCTTATCCTGTGAAATATCCATCACTTAGAATACCACAGGAAGAGGCAGGCGGCCCGGGGGAGAGAAGTGAGGAATGGCAGGAAAAAATAAAAACAGTTCAGAAAGAATTCTGAATATTTTTCTTGCTGGCAGGAAAAAAAACCTAGTCATAGAAGGACACTGGGCTCGTTGATAGTTTGGTTTTAGGACTGGCTAGATGTGAAAGAAAACAGGCTATGTGCTATGAAGCTCCCCTCTGCAACTCTAAATAGACCCAAGACAACAAGATAGTAACCCGGGGAAAAGGACGCAGAGCCAAATAAAGCAGACTGAAGGAATGGATGGCAATTCAGTACTACAACACACCTCTGTGTTTAATTAGTACCAAGTCAACCTGTTATCAGCACCATTAACGGGCTTCTGTCAACCAATGTGGGTAGTATATCAGGCTTCTGGGATCTTGCTCTTAAAGCTGCATTATGTAACTTTTTAAATGTAAAAATACAGCACCACTTCATGAACTAGACTGATGAGGCGCAGTCTAGTACGAGTCGAACACACACAGCTCTGAAACAGCAGTAAGTGAGCTCGTGCCTCAGCTATCGCTACAGAAAGCGAAGGGTAGTGAAGTCCTCAAAAGTACAATCAGTTACCTCTCGCTACCACTAGGGGCCGCCAATGACTAAATTACATAGTTACATAGTGCAGGTTTAAAGTCGCAAGTAAATTTCAATTGCGTCCGTAATTCGCTGCTTTTCCAGTTGAAACAGGACGTTGGGGCAGGATATAGCGCGGGGAGGAATTGTTCAAATGTGGATGGGTTTGAGCCTAACAAACACCAGGACTGCAACTATGGTCTTAGGAAAAGGAAGCAGGGTTTTTGGTTATGTGTTTTTTGTTTTTTTTTGTTTGTTTTTTTTGTTTTATGCACTGGTATGCCATGAAGTAACCACTAAAAATCCTTTTCTTTTCTTTAGGACATTTAGCCAAAAGAAAGCAGCTGTAGAGCGGGACTATGCCCAGGTGAGTCAAAATGATGTCTCTTCTTTCTCACAGTGTAATTGATGGTTGTTAACACAAGCTTTGCCCTGCCATGTCATTTGCATTCCTAGAAATAGATTTATCTTTCGCAATATTGTTCCCCAAAGACACCACATTGGCTTTGAGTCTGGCTTCAGGCAGTGGGGTTGAGGTTGTGGTCCTTGGAAAGATCTTGGTCCTTTTGTGGCCAGATAACTTATTGATGGTAACAACCCACAGAAAAGCGCCACAACAGAGAGGCGACATCCATTAGTGATTCTCTCTGGCCCGTTTCCTCTTCGGCGTGTTGTTTTTGCCCACAGCTTCCTGGGGATGTCAGTTGACTGTCTGAAAATCCCCTCTTCTTCTCCTTGGCTCTGTTCCGGCTTTGCAGCCCTGTGTGGAATGTCCACCACCACTGTGAAGAGAGGGGGCACGTTATCCGACTCGCAACCTCATACATTTGTTTGCACATGTGCATCTGATCGCGATCTGGGACCGCTTACATACACAATATTATATACAGTGCACACGTGGGATTCATCACGCGCCACAAATCGATGACAGCCAGAGACTCAGAGATGTACATCATAAAGTAAAGCCCTGCACTTTTTCTCCACTCAAGAGCAACTATCAAAAAAAACTCTAAAGTGGAGGGTGGTGTTTCTGGTTGTTACAGTCCAACCTCTTGAGACAAAAACCTCTGATACCTGCTTGTGCATTATTTGTGTCATGTGGCTGGTATCATGTTAATATATCACCTTGCATCAAAGAGTCACAGCATTGCCTCAGGACAAAGAAAAAAGACACCATTTAACTCTGGACAGAAAAGGGTATTTATTAAGAATTGGGGAGAGTAGTGTAAAAATAATAATTTTAAAGATCCAACAGATAATTTTCCTATAATTTTTTTACCACTAACTGAGTAAGGGTAGCAGCTTAGAGCCAAAAGCCAAAATATCTCTGAATATTGCATACTACCACAAACAAGTATGCACACACATTCTTTGCAGCACACACCCTCCCAGACCCATTCCCAATTGGCTACACATTCACTCCATTTAAAATTGTGAGTTTCTGTCGGCTGAATCATCCATCTAGTTGTCAGTTGCAACTTGTAAGACCTGCGGTCTTTTGTGAGCTTAAATTTGTCCGTAACAAATGAAAGTTGTCCTGTCTCATGTTTCAACCTGCCTCAAGAAACCAGCTTATCTTAAATGTCTTACAATCTACCCCAGTTTGGGTTGGATCTTAATCGGCACTGATTGCAGAATCATTTGATCATTGATTGTGAAGATGGCTGACGCTGGAGGCAAGAAAGGGAAAGCAGACTGGGGTGTAGAGTTGGAGGGCAAGGGAAATAAGAGAATAAGTATTGGAGAGTAAGTAAGCAAGCCTATGCTGTGTTTCTGTTTTTAGGGTCAGAGGAACATTGAAGTTGATTTAAGGAACTACGATTACACTTTTTTCGATTTACACATATTCAGATGTTATTTAGATAACGGTTACCTCAATGCTTAACATTTTGAAAGTACACTTGTGTGCAACACCTAATTTGTGGACTGACCAAGTGCTGGTAAGCGCAGTGGGAATGTAAAAAAAAAAAAAAAGTGTTGGATGAAGCGGCTTTTCCTAACTAAAGATAACCATGGATATTGTCGCTGAAATGCAAAATAAATAGTCATTTGATAATAATAGTCACTATAAGTAACTATTATTGACTATGACTATATATGTGGTAGTATGCAATATTCAGAGACCCACTTTTGACTATTATTTATAGTCAATTGATTATAGTCACTATGATTTGGATTGATGAAATTATTTCAAAACACATTTGTTTCGTTTGGGGAAGTTGCCACACTAGCAACAATGTGTTCAACATTTCGGAATACCTTACGTATTTAGCAATTCTGAGCATTGGTTTCCTTTCAAACTTCTCTTAAACTTGTCTTTCTTGCTAACAAAGCTTAGACCAAGTCCATTCACTAGATCTTAAAGGGATCTTAGGGTGCAGGGTGGGCTCTCCATCAGAATACTGAAACACAGTGTGGGGTATATGGTTCATTTATGGATGACATTACAGTCCAGGTATTGTTTAAAAAAAAAGTGCAAAAAGTCAAGGGGGTTGAATACTTGTGCAAGGCACTGTGTATATATCATATATATCTGTATAGGTTCCTTTCTGGATCTTTAAAATGACATCTAGCATAAGATCCTGCAAAACAGGTGAGCAACAGATAAGACTGGCTTGGAAGTGACCTTTGGGATATGCATCCAACAGATAATAAACTAAAGTTTGTTCCGTCACTGCCCATCTTTCAGTTGGCATCCCATGGAGGGCGAAGGTCACCCTGCAGCCTGGCTATTATAACCCCATGTGCATGTGTGCACTTCATAGTATGTCCAGTTGATACCATTGTTCTGAATGTACATTTTCATCAGGACTTATCTCTGAATCTGTTGAACCATAGCATATTTGAGCTGTACAGGCACGCACACTATCACGATGCCTCGGATTGCCATAAATCACCCACAAGCCTGGCAGCTCCGCTCTCTTCACCCTTCCTTCCTAGTAATCTGGGAAGAGTTGAACCAGGCAGAGGCCAGATGGTTAAAGTGATGAAACAGCACGTAACTAGTCAGGATGTTGTTCTAGGCTGAGCAACATAACACAACTCTGTCCTATCAAGTTCCTCTAATATGGACCATCCTATCAGCATGCTAAGACTCCTCGTGGGCCTAATGTGTGGCTTTTTGGGTGTCCGTCACTCATGCTTATAATCTCATGTTTGGGACATTAGTTGAAAGTTGTACATAGACTGCGACTTCTCATATTTTGGCCAGAAAAAAAAATGTTTCAAGTGAAAAAATGACTTTGTCAAAAACTGCCAAAAGGGACAGGAAGTTCAATGCATTACCATCAGTGCAAACAGAGTGGCCTAATGGTTAAAGAGACCCTCCTGTAACTGAAAGGTCCCAAGTTCGATCCCCATAATGACCAGTCTTGCGTCCATCAACGGCCATGTGTCCTGTCAAAGTGGCCTTGAGCAAGACACTGAACCCCTACCTACTTATTCATTGAAAGTTAGGTCAACTATGGCAGTTGAATTGAAATGTATAAAATTTGACCTGAATAACCATGAGTTAATGTTGAATAGTTACATGTTTTTGCAGGTTATCTGTGTTGCGATTGTGGTATCAGTTATTTCCCTCCTTACCACAGTACTGTAAAAGCAGCAGATGTCTTCATTGCGTGGCCTCAGTTTGAATGGTGCTCTCTGTGTCTGGGCCGTGTTGGCTGCTAGTTATGTGATCAATTAGACACCCGCTGCCGATGGTTGAATCAAAGTGGGTCAGACTGGCTCTGAAACACTTCTTCCCCTTTGGCTACCCCCTTCCTCCTCCCCCCTTCTCCCTCCTTCTCTTCCCGCTTCTTTTTCTGGGTCTCTTACACCTGCAAGCCGCTGTAGCCATTAGCCGATTGATATTCAAATCACAGAAAGTGATAAAATGTCCCCCTCTGTATGGCTCTTCCTGCGCTGTCCTCACATCCCTCCTCCTCCTCCCCTTCCCTCACTCCCATCAGACCATTCAGAAGTGTGTGCTCGGCTAGCTCAGTCGGCTATTCTCTCTCTCTCTCTCTCTCTGACTCCCACAATGGCTGCGTTTGTGGTGGGTTTGGAGGTTTGGCACCAGGACCACCGAGACCAACGGGTTCAGAGCCGTGGCCTAGCCTGTCTCAGGACAAGATAGCAGGGCTTTCCTCTCAGTGTGGACAGCGGAAGGATAGATGGACTCAGTTCCTTGATGTGAGGTTAACCTCTGGCTTTGGTGCCTTGGCTCATTGGGGCCTAAAGGACAAACCAGTTCAGTGAACAAAACTGAAGGCCAATAAAGAATAATATTAGGATCAAAGTGTCCTTTACCAAGGCACTTACCGACTTGCTCCAATGAGCTGCTCTGTGGCCAACAATGAAAGCCAAGTTATAGGGAAGGAGCGTTTTTGAACCTTTACACTCAACTACAGAGCATGTTGATATATGGTGAGAAGAAAAAATGTCATTAAAATGTCAAAAATATTATTCTAACATTCCGCAGAGTTAACTTGCACTTAATTTAATCTTTTAATTTGATTCATTAAATAGTTATGGTCATATGTATTTACTCTCCACATTTTCTTACTTGACCACCACGTGCATCATCACTGCCGTCTGCACATCAACTGCAAAGCAAAAACAGCAAAGTGGATTTCAAAAGTTAATGTTGGCATGAAATTTTGTTATGAAAACTAAATTTGAGTGTCGGTTAATACAGCAGTGTTTTGGTTTATTCTAAACTCATGTTGTGGAATCTATGAATGGCATTTTGGAGCAATTTCTGTAAACACTGTTTTAACACGGTAGCAACAGCCAAGAGTCTAAGACTAACATCGGCCAACTGAATGACGGCTGGCTCCGCTGAAAGTCTTCTCACCAGTGAGCAACGTGTTTATCTGTTGGTGGAGTGAAACATAAAGTAGAATTTAGCTTTACCTTTTTGCAAACCCTAACTAAGAATGTTACGTTTCACCATTTCCTGACACTGTCTGGAGGATTGTGCCATTTAAAGGAAGGGCCTACTAGCTGCTTAAGAAATAACATGCCATGAAACCCAAGCGCTAAATGTCATTATGCTTCTACATTGTACACTATATGGCCAAAAGTCAGTGGACACCCCTACTAATTATTGAGTTCAGGTGTTTCAGC
>OOFE01043837.1:0-11636 GCA_900323365.1 Monocentris japonica | reverse complement strand
TAAGGTGCTGCTTCTGGAGCAAGGGCTTCCTTCTTACACAGCAGCCTATCAGCCCATGGCGATGTAAAACACACTTGACTGTGGACACTGACACCTGTTCCAGCAGCTTCTAATTCATCGCAGACCTGCTTTTTGGTGGTTCTTGGTCGACTCTTGACCATCCTGACCAATTGTCTCTCAGCAGCAGGTGATAGCTTGCGTTTTCTTCCTGATCACGGCAGTGACACAAACAATTGTATACTTACAAACAATTGTTTGCGCAGTTGATTTTGGGACCTGTAGCTGCTTTGAAATGGCTCCAAGTGACTTTACTGACTTGTTCAAGTCAATGATCTGCTTTTTCAGATCCGTGCTGAACTCCTTAGACTTTCTCATTGTAGCGTTTGTGGCTGAGAGTGTATCAAACGGGCCCTATTTAACTTGGCTCAGAGAAGTCACCAGCTGTAGTCAATCGTAATCACTCACAAGAAGTTAAGTGGCCATGCCACATTTGATTGGCCCAACTTTCTACATCACCAAAACTGATAATTCAAGTTGCTGTATGTATATTTTTGACCCAGCAGATTTTGTCATATTTCCAGAAGACCTATAATAAACTTGACAAAGTAGTATGTGCTCCAATCATTCCATCACAGAAAAAGTTGTCGAAATCATTGGAAACTCAAGACTTCCATGATATACATGTTCTTTACAAGTGTATGTAAACTTTTGAGCACAACTGTATGTTACACGCTCCACTCGCATGCATAATTGGCAAATCGGCGCTCACTCCTGTGAGCAACGATCTCTATGTGTGAACTGTTCAAAGACGCAATCCAAGAGACGCAGATGCCCAAGAGATATCTAGCAGGCTAAATATCTGGACCTGTCAGGGAGTCCAAATCCTGTAGTCTAAAAAGTGTTGTGAGCGGCAATGAGCGCAGCGAAGAGCTATAGCCAATGAGAGCGCAAGACACGATGTAGTGTGCAAACCTCAACGACTTCGAGATACTCTATTTACAAGATGAAAGTTGTGTTGTGTGAACAGTACAGTGATCTGACAACTTTGAAAGTCATGTAGTGTGTGCTTGGCATTAGACATAGTTGTTGCTTAGTCCTTGAGATAGCTGCCTAACCTATCCACTACAGCTTAGCCTGTTTGAGACCAATGACTCTTTGATGAAGCCTAGTGATTTAAAAGCATGGCTGTATGTGTCATGTTATGTCATTTGTCTTTTTCTCTCAGACAATGTACTGAGGATCCTCCTCCAACTGATTTATCGATCAGAACAATGACCAAACTATGTTTTACATACATGTTTTTTTTTTCATAGATTGATTATTGTAGTGTAATTCACATGTATAAAGATTGCATCTCTCTCATTTTCTCTCTGTCAGAACACTCAAGTTACAGAGGCTTGGAACAAGATTGCTCAATCTTTCAAATGCTCAGCCATTGAGGGTGAGTGCCACTATTAAAAGTCCCTGTAGATTGTGCCTCTCAGCCTGCTGTGACATGGCGCTGTGGGCAACATGTGTTCTTACTCGGTTTACTTTTTTCCTTAAAATACCTCCTTGAATCTCTTTGAACTTGTTCAAATAACTGGAAGATGACCACAGTAATAGATTCACAACATGCCATTGGAAGTTTTCAGTGAAATGTAGAAATGAAATAATGCATTTTTTTCTGCTGAATATTATTAGTGCTTCTGTCTGGCTTTGTGTTTGAAGGTATGCTGTCTCATCAGCTAAAACAACATGTCATAGATGGAGAGAAGACTATCATTCAAAACCCTACAGACCAGCAAAGGTACAGTCTTTCACTTAGATCATCACACTTTGAGGTAAACCTCTATGGGTAGTTTGATAGAAAGGAATTATATTCGATCAATAAGATGTCACTAATCTGTTTTGACTGGCTTCTGTTGACACCCACCGGCAGGAAGGACCATGAGAAGGCAGAGTTTGAGGTCCATGAAGTCTATGCGGTGGATGTCCTGATTAGCACCGGAGAAGGGAAGGTCAGTGGCCTCTCTTGTTTTGTTTACTCTTCACTGATGACAAATATATGATTCTCTTGTGGATAGTCAACTTTGAAACTTGAAGAAAACCTTTCTCCTCTTTGCCCTCTGTGATCTTTACTCAGGCCAGGGATGGAGGTCAGAGGACCACCATTTATAAGCGGGACCCTAGTAAGCAGTATGGCTTGAAGATGAAGACCTCCCGCATGTTCTTCAGTGAGGTGGAGCGACGCTTTGATGCCATGCCCTTCACTCTTAGGTATTAACATCACACTTAACATGTACCCCCCATGTACCGGTTCATTATGCTGTTTCTTTTAGCCTGCTAAAATTATATCAGTTGACGGCAAAGCCAATAATATTTGGAGTTAAGAGCGTGTAGTTTATGCCTCAGTAAAGTTGAGTGCAAATTTTGAGAAATAACTTGTCTCTCCCTTTCCCATCAGGGCTTTTGAGGATGAGGCCAAGGCCCGTCTGGGTGTAGTGGAGTGTGCCAAACATGAGTTGCTACAGCCCTTTAGTGTGCTAAATGAGAAAGAGGGTGAGTGTATACCTCCCTTGTAATTATACACTCTCTCTTCTTAACAGTTGCTTTCACCTTTTATGTACCTGCTCACACTCTGCAACCCCTGCTCTCTTTCTCACTCTTTTATTCATTTATTTATTTATTTTTCTCTCCTCTCTCAGGAGAGTTTATAGCCCAGTTTAAGTTCACAGTACTGCTGATGGCAAATGGGCCCCACAGAATCACCAGCGGACCCTTCGAGCCAGAACTCTACAAGTCAGAGTATGAAGTGCAGGATGCAGAGCTGAGGGTAAGACGTCAAACTCACTAGGTTAACATCAAGCCCTTTGGTCACAACATCACATTCATTGGTTTATACTGAACATTCTCCTCTCTTCCCTAGACTTTACTTCAGAGCTCTGCTAGCCGCAAAACACAGAAAAAAAAGAAAAAGAAGGTATATTTCAATTTCTAAAAAGTGTGGTTGTGCTCTAAAGCTCAGTGGGCTAATGCATATACCATGAACCTGCGGTTTTGGGCTTTGAGCCTAGCAAATTAACTTTCCTGTGTATTTTCTGATTTGTGCCTCCCTCTTTACATCCCATAGGCCTCAAAGACTGCAGAAAACGCTACTGGACAGCCAACTGAAGATGCAGAGGTGGCAGAATAAATGCTACCTTTCAACACACAAATACATGCAACACCCCAAAGAACAGCAAGAGAAAAATGACAAATCTCCCCAAACTGCTTGAAGAAACTAGCTGAGTGACTAGCTTGCCATTGATGCTTAACCCTTTACTGCATTTATTATGAACCTTGGAACAAATTATACTTTTTCCCTTGAATTAAGTGATGCAATTATAGGAAATAAAGGAAACTTTGCAAATATTTTTACCTTTTTAAATATAATTGTTGCCAAATGCCAAAAGTGTGCAATCATGTTTCCATGTTTTTTTTGTTTTTTCTTAGCAACTACAAACTATGTTTTTAAATTGAATTTAATATCTTTCTGTACAACTTGATATTTGTATCATCTGCAGCTGAAAATGTCCCTATGAAATGACATTTAAGTAATGTTGAAGTTCACAAAGGGCATCAATGGGAGTGTAACTATTTATAATTTTAACAAAAATATGAGCTGAACATTTACTGCATGTTTAGGCTTGGACTGTTGCATAAATGCAAACAAAAACTTGATTATGTTTGTGATTGCACTATTTCTTTAAGGAATCCTGTATCTCAGGCCACCCAAGCGTACGATTTTCTTTTTGCTTGACTGGGGTATTTGGATTCCATTGTTGCGTGTTTCCCTTTGGCAACAATGATCTTTTCGGTTATTCAAATTTGTTTATATGTAAACATGTTTCATTGGTGAAATTTAATTTTGGCAACTATTGTGTGGAACTTTTTCTTTTCAGAGAAATGTCCATATATTGTTTTATCAGGACTTTGCAGCCACTGCCTCAGTGTGGGCGAGACAAAAAGGATGTGCATCACAACTGAAACCTTACCATTTACAAATAGTTCATCAAACACAAGTTTAAATTTGACTTGAAGTGGTTCAAGAAAAAAAGTAATTCTTGCTATATGGCAGAACTATGCAGTAAAGGGTTAAATAGAAAATTCTTTAAAATTAGCCCAGGTAAGAACATGTTGCATTATATTTACATGTTATGTTTCTGTACCTGGCTAATGAAATGTTACAAGCTACATGTGACTTCCTGTTTGGTTAAGATTACTAGGTGTTAACCACAAAAACGGGATGTATTTTTGTCATTTAAGCAATAACTTGAGCAGGAGAATAAAATATTTGGAAGAATGCAAGCACCAACAAATGGTTATAATCAAGCTTGATTTTTGGGAACAAACTGCTACATTTACTGCCATTTCCCTTGACACGGTAATTTTATGGAATATAATGGAAGTAAGTCTACTTTCCAATTTTGGAAAAGTTTTTTTTACTATTTTAAATGACACCTGATTTGTTATTTGCTTTACTACATCATTAGTCTTGTGGCGCATGTAAACTAAAGCGTATCAGGTTTTATGAAGAAAGTTGTTGATGGGCGTTTTCAGTGGAGTTGGACCATTAAGGGCTCGCTTTGAGTTTCATTTGGATGTCTGGGAGGATTTTGGAAGGGACAGAATTGTCAACAGCTGAATATCTTTAGAATGGCCAAATCTTGTTTTGTAGCTTGATGTGGGCAATGGAACTTTCTATCTAATGAAATAAAAACATTTTCATATTTTTCTGTTTGTTTTCTTTAAAAGCATGTCTCTGTCTCTGCACCAATATATCAAGACTGCCCCTTTACCTGCAGAAAGTAAAAAAACAAACTCAAGTTTATCTTGGAAGAATTTGCGGTGTTTTAATTTCACCTGCATCCAGAGGAGAAATTCTCTGTGAATTTGTGTCTTTCCTTTTCAGTGGGTTTAGTTTTACGGGGAAAAGAGGTGAGAGGGTGTTGGTGTGTCTGTAGTATTGTTTATGTTTAAGAAAAGAATGGTTTCCTGTTGAGAGGTTGATTATTATTCAGCTGGCCTAAGAAAATACTGCCAAGCCAATATGTGACCAAGGAGGAATAAAACAAGATTTTCATATGTCATATATGTTATAATGTGACACGCCAACTGTTTTTTCTATTATTTTTTTTGAAATTGACTATTGAATTATTAACAACATGGTTACTGCAATGGTTTAATCATACTGTATATTGTGAATTATCAGGCACTAATTGAATCTGGACCAAAGCTGGAAACAAGGTCAGTGGATTGTTTGTCAAGAGCACTTGCCATTATCTAATTATCATTTTTTGAACAAATTTATAGAGTATTTTGTAATCATTTTGAGGTGAACAACTATCTTTATTTTCTTGAAAGGGCCCTATTTTATATTACTGTAATTAGTGTGACACTGCGTACAATAATGTTTATCATTAAAGGACGTGATGATTGTTTATATCCGCTTGAAAATGAGTGGTAACTGAGATAGCTTTTGCGCTAATACAACGCTTATACACACGCAGTACAGTAGCGGGTATTGTGACTACATTTCCCACAGAATGAGGACAAGCACAGATGGCGCTTAGAAGTGACGTCATCTTCCACATAAATAACGCCCTCTTCCGTCGTCACATCCTCTTTCAGTTGGTCTCCTCGCTTTGAGGTAAGATAGAAATGTTACCGCGAATTGAATCTATATTTATCACCAACATTAGCACGCCATCCACAGTTTCTAATAATATTTTCCTATTTCTCTTTCATAGACACATCTCCACAAGATGAGAGCCAAGGTGAGTGAACCAACCAATGTCAAGCGTTTTAATATTTGCACCGTCTTCCTGTTCAACACATAGTCATCAGTGCTAGCATGCACTTGGCCGTCGCCTCCTGTTGTAATTTGTCTGTATAAAACATTATGCATGCTTAATACTTCTCCTTTAGCCACTATTCAAAATAATGCTGGTAATTTAATCCATTTATTCTAGATATGTGCTATTCAATATGCATGCTAAGCTATGTGGAAGGCCGCCTTGATATATGCTGTATCCTTAGCTGTGCTAGCTATGACTCAACCTCTTGTCGAACGCGGTTATGTCTTTAAAGTGTAGGGTCCGGGTCGATTATTTAGTAGCTGCGGTTTCAGTCCTCTCAGTGCAGGGTTAGTAGCCAGATTATCTGTTCAGCCTGCATTGTAAAGGCCTAGCTAACAGCATGTAGCAGTGGTTTCTCTCTGCATGGCTTTGTCAACATGTAGGTGGACTGCATGTCAGATTTTCAACCATTTCTTCTACACTAACAAATATCCTTTTCTCTTCCAGTGGAGGAAGAAGCGTATGCGCAGGTATGTCAAAATGCTAGCACCCTAACTCATTTAGGCTATCATGACTCAATTGCCACACATGGGAATCAGGATTGGGATCATTAAGCTTACACATTTCAATGTGTTGCAAGAATCTTTGAAGACTTATTTTGAAGAAATTAAATGCCAAATCCTTACATACCTGGGATGTAGGGGTGGGCAATGTGGTAAATGTGACTTTTTTGGTACTGATTTTAAACAGTCTGTAAGAAAATTTAGGCCAAGCCTAAGTTCGGAATGTTAAGTAATAAATGAAAATCTACTACACTATCAGGATCAGTCAAAATAACGTTCCAGGTTTAGTGAATTCTTTAGACAGGTAATTGAGCAGTGCTTCCTTTCCAAATTCTCACAGCACTTAAGTGCAGTAGTAGAATAGCAATTTATCAATTTGCGACAGGGTGTTTCAGAATGAGGGACAACTACTATAAGCTATCTATTAACTTTGATTTTCAATTGTGTTTTGATATGAATCACTGCTGAAAATGTGATACCTAAAATAAAAACTTGATAAATATCACTTGGAAGCAATTTGCACAGCTTCTATATACTCCACCCAAAAAGTCATAATTACAATGTTTGACTGCACTTGAAGGCAATTAAGACTTCAGGTTAGTCGGAAATTAATGAAGTGACCTGGGTGAAATCACATTCACTTGTCAGTGCTTTGATTTGTTGGTACAGTAGTTTAGTGACTAAAACATCTAGTCGACACTAATTTGTCTGATGCAGCCTTAGGTGTTGACCTTGAAGGACTACAACTTTTGGGGAAATTGGCCCTTTGGTCAACTTACCCTTAATGAAAATTTTGACAACTCTGGATCTAAAAGGTCATGTTAATGCTAGTTACCTGTAAGCGCTTGAGATACTGTATGCTAACTGTCAATTACAGAAACATCAAATTAACTCTGAAGATAATAACTAAACAGAATTATAGACTAGTGTTAATCTTTTTTGGTAATGGTAAGCACTTTACAAAGTTCAAAAAATTCTACATTTACAGTGTAGATGATGGCCAGAACTGCAGTTGCTTGCATACTATTAAACCCGTTTGACCTATAGACTAGACTTGACTAGATGGGACTTGGCATAAAGGAGATCACCCTGTGACCTTAAGTGAACTACCAATTTGAGAACATTTCATTTATCATAACAGGCTGAAGCGTAAAAGGAGAAAGATGAGGCAGAGGTCCAAGTAGTCTGCTTCAAACCCCACCAGCTGTGATCCTGTCACCGCCCCCCCCCTTCCTGATGACTGAAGCCTGTGGCTGAAGTGGGTTGTGTTGAACCACCCGCCGAAGGAGCGAAGGCTAAGCCCCGGTTAGAGGACACTACACTTCTCATGGCAGCCAGCCGTGGACGTTGTCTACGGGAAGAAGGCGCATATGACAAAGACTGGATCTTCACATCAGAACTACAGCTGTGTTGAGACCACAATAAATTTTGGTTACAAACTACTGTTTTCATGTGTTTATAATTTAAAAAAAAAACTTATAAACCTGGTCTTGGTATTCCTTGTGAATTGTCATTCTTGAGTAGGCAAGTGTTGACAGGCCAGCTTTTAGCCATAAGTCAACAGCCAGTCTCTAGCTTTTATAAAAGATGGTAATGCTGGTATAACAGCAGGCATACATGTTCTGTTTCCAGGATGGCATTACTAAAGGCTGCTGTCATTAGGGTGCATGAAGCAGTGATGTGACAAGTATGACAGTAACCAGACCAAGTAGTGGTGGCTGTAGTAAATTTACTAGTGAGGCATTTTTCTGCTAGGGTGAGCACCTTCAAGTGACTGCAAGAAACTAGGCCCAACATTTTGAGTTAATGTATGTAAGCAGGCTATGAAAATGCAATATTAACCAGGTATTTTCTTGAAGCAAGTTCAGGTGTGTTTATGCCACTGAGCACAAATTTGCATACCCAGAAATGTTTCATGTACCCTATAGTCATACTTTCTAACCCAATTTTGCAAAAAGGGGCTGCAGGTCTACAGATGACAACCCAGGGGCAAGCAAACATTGTGACACTTTGAAGACATTTTACCATATGTATTAGATAACAGTTTAAGATGTCTCATAAATTAACTGATCCAAAAGTTATTGGGTAAACAATAAGCCCAAATAAACATTTACCATTGGTCAACAAAACTCTAGCTAAAGAAAGTTGAGAATACAATGAAATAAATGACAATACCTAGACCTAACGTCATTCATTAGACAATCTATTTGAAACTGAAAAAGTGTTTCACTAATCCCTGTTATTAGCAAATTATTCTATAAATATTAATAACCTGTAGGTTATTTGGTGTTGTATATGCCATTTACCTTGTCTTTATAGTTGTGGTATATGTGTTTCTTTACGCGTGATGTTGTGGCAGGGTAGAGAGCGGGGTAGCCCGCAGTGTTGTTAACCACGAGATGCTCGTTTTTTATTGAATCATATTGAATCAATTCGGAATCGTGTCGGCCCGAAAGAATCGAGTTAGTTAAAAGACTCGGCCTTCCTCAGTGGAGCCCCACTCCATTTCTTGCTACATCATCCGTCCGGTTCCATGCTCTGTCGCTAGGGGGCGATCAGGAGCCTTGTTGCACTTTCAATACACCGTAGAAGAAGAAGAAGCAGGATAGTAAACATAAGGATATGGCTGACGAGAGGGGTGGAGGTGACAACAACAATAACGACAACATGGGGAATCAATTACAACTCTTACCCGGTAACAATTTAATGTAATCGAAGATATTTCCGAATGCTTATTCGGTGTTTTGAAGAATAACGTATTAGTAAAGCGTTTATCCCCGTATCTAGCTATCATTGTTGCACCAAAGGCCACTCTGATCACAACCTGACTGGCAGATTTTCGAAACCTACGAAATCATTTTCCCTTTCTTTTCGAACACACTCACTCATGCCAGCTTGCTGTTTAGTGATCAAACTAATTTTGCAACTGTAATTTGGTTAGGACAGACTCAGTCGGCTAACTAACCTTCTTAAATTAAACTAAGCCCCTATTCAATCATATTATTCCTTTTCATTCTTGATGTGCCGTTACAGAAAATGAAGAGGAGGAGGAGGATGACATGGAGACTGAAGATCGAGACAGTGAGGATGCAGAGAAGCCCAATATCATTAACTTTGACCCCAGTCTTCCCACGTCGCATGCTGTGAGTGATGGCAAACAATCCTTCTAACCCTATCACCTCAACAGATTTTGGTGTTAAACCAGTCAGTATGTGTTCAAGAGATGTCTGTTGAAAACAGAAGTGTTTTATTCTACATACTCACTGTCATACTTGAGCCTTTCCAATTCTTAGCTGGCAGAGAGCTCTGCAGTCATTATAGTCTTGTGGTGCCATGTGTTACTCTGTTCCCTCTGGTGGCAGTACTTGGGTTCAGACATGGAGGAGTTTCATGGCCGTACAGTCCACGATGACGACAGCTGTCAGACCATCCCAGTGCTGCCACACACAGCTGTGATGCTGGTGCCGGGCCAGACGCTGCCTTTGCAGCTCTTCAGGCCACAGGAGGTCAGCATGATGCGTAGCGTCATCCAGAAAGATCGCACCTTTGCTGTACTCGCACACAGGTACCCCTCAATGGAAAGGCAATGATATTCATAATGATGATTTGATAGTAGTAAAGGCATTTATTTTTTTGTCCAGTAATGAAATTATTTTGGCAATTTGAAAATGATTACTTTATGGGATGTCCTGGTAGTTCAGTTGGCTAAGGCACATGCTGCGTTAACTGGGACATCCTGGCTTTAAAATCTGGCCTAGGACACTTGTCGCATGTCACCCCCCTCTCTCCCAATCTTTCCTGTCCCTCTCTACTTTGACCTGTCTAGTAATGCCAAAAAAATCTTAAAGAAAAGAAATTGATTACTTAACTTCTGATAACTTCTGATATCCCTCCCTACAGCGACACAGGTGAGCCAAAGGCAGAGTTTGGGACAACAGCTGAAATCTATGCATACCGGGAGGAGCAGGAGTATGGCATTGAAACCGTCAAAGTGAAAGCTGTAGGGAGGCAAAGATTCAAGGTCCATGAGATAAGAACTCAAGCAGACGGGTACGTTGAAATTGCCTCATAAACCAAAAGCCAAAGATTAGGACTTGTGAGACCCTTAATGTATGTGGACATTGTAATGAGAGTTGCCGTCCATGAATTAATGTCATGCACATGGTGCTTCTCAAATGGTGTGCTGTGGAGTAAGCTCAGATGTGCAGCCTCAAGATGTCACTGCAATTTATTTGTACTGTGTAATTTGTATCTTGAGTCTGAATAGAGACATGGACCAATGGTCTGAGACGTTCTAAGTTGATTTAAAGGACAAAATCAAACTGTTAAGTGTCTATTTTTATAAATATCTGTTGCATATATACTCAAGGAGAAGGCCATCACATCAGAACCAGTTTTTGACCAACCTTTTTTTGCTGCCCAGTATGTAGTCAGGATTTCCTCCAAATTACTTAAGTGCTATCAGAACTTACAGCTAGAGGGCAGACTCACTCTTTTTCCAGTCATCTTACACTGGAGAAGGAAAAATTTTTGGGTTGCGACTAATTCTTTAAGGATGTTGTCAATGGAGTAGTGACATAGCAGTGCTGTTTTTGGTGTTAAAATAGTCCAATGCTGATGAGAGGATTCAGTTTATTTTTTTAAGCTATGTTGTTTAGAAAAGCATGCCATGGTCATTCTTTTGGCTCCCTCTTGGTGTAGGCTGAACCATGGAAGCAGCTGGGGAACAAAGCTGGCTATTTTTGTACCCGGCCACCCACTGATAAAACCTTTGTAGTCATGATCATTTAATTTTTCCATTTTCCAGGAAATCATATGGGTTCACTGTCCACAGCACCGAGTCTTCATCTAGACACATTTCCCTCATTTGTAGTCGCTATTATGTGACGCACACAGATGTCTGACTGCCATGATCATTTTGACCACTTGTTGTAATGCTAGTGACATTGCCATCATTTGAACTGAATCTAGTGTTGTCAGGTGGGCGTTCTTCCTCTGAAGGGATACGTCTCGAAGGTCTTAAAATGAATACTATTTCTTCATCTCTGGATCTCCTCTCGGGATGTTGAACCTGGGATTACTGATCATTGAACTTGCCATCTATTACAAAAACAAATAAAACAAAAGAAATGATGCCAGTGCCATTATATGATTTGTGTGTGTGTGTGTGAGTGTGTGTGTGTGTGGATGCTAGTGACATGCTAATTCGGTGATAGAAAGCCAAAGCGACAGTGTAACTGATGTTCCAGAAAGA
>OOFE01043834.1:10809-25455 GCA_900323365.1 Monocentris japonica | reverse complement strand
GGACTGCTCTGACAGAGTGTTGAGCAGGTTTTTGTAGGCTGGGGAGTTCATGTAGCGGGGATATGAGTCTCTTTGCATTAGTGTGTAGATCTGCAGCTGGGCATCGTCAAACGTGTGGGAGGTGGGTTCCAGCATGTTCCTGTTGATCACCTCACGCACACGGGAGTCAAGGCTCACCTGGGTGTCAGGCAAAAGGAAAATCAGAACGGACAGCATCGAAGCCTAACCATTTGTCACACTACTCAGCAAGTATGAGATCGGCATTTGTCATATATCATGAATTTTTAAACTTGATATCAAAACTACTATAGAAGAACAAAGAAGTCAAGAGCTGTCAGACCTCTTTAGGTGAGAGAATGGAGATGTAGTCTTCGTAGATGACCCGAGCCTTCTCCTCGATCGCACTCTTATTGGTCTCTTTACTGAACTCATCGCAGGCTAGCCAGAAGAGCATGTTCTCCTCGCTGAATTCAGTGCGAAGAAACAGTCGGAAGGAGGACCTCCCCGCTGGGCAGCACATCAGCTTGTCAAATGACTGCCCCCATGAGCGCACCTCCTCCAACGTGGGTTTGGGACTGCAGAGAGCAGGGACAAGAAGTGAATTAAAATTTTATATTTGCTTTTCCAAGATGTGGTTAGTAGTTAAGTCATTTTTGTGCAGTGAAACCCTGTGCAACTGACCTGTCTTCACAGTCTGCGGTCCCTTCCTTGACATCATAAGACGCCTTCCGATTCCTCTCATCCCTGTCTTCATTCCTAATGGTGAGACTGACATGTAAGCACAATATATAGGACCTAATCTAGATTTCACAACCATGACCATTAAAGGTAAAATTTCAATGCCATCATTTCACCAACTTCTACGATCACTGTCCTGATTTGATGTTGAACTTGGTGTCCACTTGCATGACTTGATTATGAATGCTGCAAATCATTGATATCATTTGTGCAAAAGGCTTACACAAGTTGTACCTGATGCTGTACATAGCAGATGACTAGTTGATGTCTCGGTGTGTGTTACTGAGCAACACAGCTAAGAGATCCACAGATCACAAACTAAACCCTGTTGAGATAGCTCAGGCTGTGGCGTCCTGAGTGAGTTATGGGTAGGTAAGGAAGACCTACCAGGAACAGCTACAGCAGCAACACCAGCAGAAGCAACATGCATTTGAGCCCCGTGGGTTGGCCTGGCCCGGCTGGTCCTGCTGGACCGGTGCAGTGCCCCCCGCTGACGACTCCTGCTGCACCGACATCTGCCTCTTTCGCATCTCCATCCGCTCTGATCCCATGGGCTGTGGACAGAGGAGAGGGAAACACTAAGTACGGTCCAGCAATCTTAGGAATAGTATTTAACTGAGCCAAACTGAGCTATACTGTCCTGTTCAGGTTTTACCATGGAAGGATACTTGTCGGAAGGAAATCTCTTGGCCAGCAATGTACACGTAGTTACAAATCAGTGTCAAAAAGGGCAGTAAAGGACAGCATGGAGCACATACACTTTACACTGAGGAAAGGCGATGGCCAGTGCTAAATGCTGATGGGACGCCCATTTTTACCAGCATGGTGATCACTTTCACCTAAAGACAGAAAGCGATTACATTTAGTAATTAGTGCAGTTAAATTTGCCCCTCTCCTATTGGCATCTCTCAGTATATTTACAGGAAGTAAAGTGCTGTTGATGCTTTCTGGCTAGAGCCTGTGCTGGCATGCCCGGAGGACACATTGTAATGGTATGCTGTATGCTCTGTCAGGGGTAAGTGTGAAAGAATAATTTGCTAGCAATATTTTTTTTTTCCTGCGTTCAAATATGTGGTCATCAAACACATTGCAGGTTCTCAATCAAAAAGTGATCGGTCTCATTTAAGATTGCACGTGAAAAAGGCTGAATCTTGGGCCATCCCTCAAACTCCAACCCCAAAATATCAAATTTGTGAATGCCTTTGCAATACCTAAAAGCCTGAGTGTGTGGAATTCGTCAAAGATTATACACTTCTCGACGGGATAAGCATTACATAATACACTTGCAAATAATGTAATAATTTGTCATTTTATGATTTGTCAAGCTGTCAAGTGTTAAATTGTTATGCACCTTAGGCTGCATTTAGCACGTTCATGGCAGGTCACTGTATTATAACCGTGACTATACGTATCGCACATTGGCCATATTCAACAGAATCCCCATCAAGGTTTGTAGGCCTGTAGTCTACAGACAAGCTGTGCTCACAGAATGACTTCTTGTCTGATTTTAATAAATGTGTCATCACCAGGTCAGCCATTGGCAAATCCTATCAGATCATTTATGTAACAAAGCTGTCGCATCATTAGGCTTCTACCTGACACAAGAAACGATGCTTTAAAAATGTTTTTTAAAAAAAAAGATTTGGTACATGGGAGGGGGACCTGAAGGCGCAGCTTGCAAATCTATAACCGCAGCATCGCTCTATCACAGCCTTTCAGTCAACACAATACCATTTGTCCGTTCCTAAAATGGATCCGTATGCGGTTTCAGTGAGATTCGGTGGAGGCTTCAGGAGCAGATTTTGTGCGTCCAGCCAAATGGTTTATTTTTACGCGTTAGGTGTCGGGTACTTCAAAGCTGACATGATTGCATTACGCTATGGCTTGCCTCCACAGCTATAGACGATGAAATGGGGGTGGGGGTGGTGGTATCCATTCAAAGGATAAAACATGACAACACAAAATGAATCACTGTCCTCATTCAATCTTAGAGTAAAATAAATGTGTATGGCACGGGGCACTGAGGTGTTCCTGTGCAATTTAACAACAGAAACCATTGCATTAGCAGCTCGAATCACATCAATGGAAAGTGCCACCATGAAGAACCATAGAGCTTCATCACCCTGGACAACCACCGAAAAGACAGCCTAGATCTGTTAAAAGCCCACTGTACAGCAAGATAGTGGCATGCCGTTTACAAACGCCAGGAAACGGCCTCACACGCTCCTCTCACGACCTGTCCGTGCAAGGATACATCACTTGGCTACCAATACTTACAATTTCACCATGTATGCCCAGAGAGAAGAGGTAATTCTTTGCCTTGATTACATCCGTTGGCACATAAGGCTTTTTTTCCCCAACCGGCTGCTTCATGTCAGTACGCATGCGTCTCCTCTCCAAGTAGTAGTAGCCCGGTGAGAGCGTAAACCCCCCTATACAGTATGTCACAGATTTATTGTGCATTTCAGACTGTGACTCCGCTTAACTTACTTACTTAAGAATGGAAAGGACAGAGAAAGAAAGAGAGAGAAATTAAAAATGCAATGCAAAAAAAGTAACGCAATGGGCAGAAGAAAAATGAGAAGGAAAATGAGAATCCCTGGTTACATTAATGCTACTTAAAAGCTCCAAGTACTAAAGAAGCCCTAGTTTCGATGGCACATGAATAACAAACCTGCGCGTCTGTTGCCTCCCTCACGCTAAAATGTGCTGTCCGCTGTCTGTGGTGCTGAAAGTTGATAAGGCGCATCGGTTCCCTGCTGAATTTGCTGCAGGATAATGACAATTTGATGACTGATGTCATATAATGTGTGCAGTTTACACTGGCATTTGTCCAGGGTGTAAAGTGTTTTCCCTTTATTAGCTGATCAACCCCAGAAGTCGTTTTCAACATTTTGTGCCATTTTACAACGCCATGGCCCATTGCATTTCACTTCTTTTCCGATCATAGGGAACTTTTTCATAGATGTGCGCCAGGCTGCTGTGTTCTTTGTAATTGGCAGGTCTGCCGTTTGCAAGCACTGGTGACGTGAAGGTAGCTGGAACTGCAGCTGTAAGACGTAATTCCACATGATGACGAAGAGAAAACAAGTGCTTTAGTGCCTTGCTGTATTTATGAAGTGGTGAAATAGCCACAACTGTGTTTATATTAGATCTGATTTCTGGAGATATCTTCTAATTATTCTCCATGTTATTATTAAAGCATGGGTTTTTGTACTCTACCATATATTGGCTACATTATGGACTGAATCATGGGGGTCGAGGGGGACTTTTCACATATCATTCAACAGAATGTATACCAATGGATACTTTGCCTTACATGGCTTAACATGTCTTGCTCCGTGTAGACACCAGATGGCACTCTGTACTCAGCAGCTGTCTCAACTACACAAGCAGCAGCACATTCAGTATGTTGTGGTGTTAGATAAGATGATCTTTGATGCCATGAAATTTAATCTCATCAGTCCCACTGGTCTACAATACAAGACCCAGTGCAAAATTGTTCTTGCAATGTCCGCACTAAACAATTCTTTGACACAGTCTACTGACACATTGTAATAGGCATACATTCTCATGAAGATGAGACTGTACCCACCCTGATGTGTTTTGGATCGTGAAAACTCATCTATTGTGGGTTTTCACTCATCTTGTGAAAAAAAAATGAATGCAACCAAAACATTTCTCTCCCGTTCAGGTTAAGTCATTTCTGAGTGAGTGTTATGTATAACTGGGGCATGCCCTGAGCGTCCACTCACTTGATTCCCCCCCAAGAGATAACAACATGTGACTTTCTCCACATCACTTCATCACTGTGTTCATGTTCATGCAATGTAGTCCCGCAAATAGCAGCGTCAGATTGACGTACATACACACCCCGAAATGATACATTATGCTGAGCTGAGTTGAGCTGAGTTGATGAACAAAGAGACTTTTCCCTCTGAGGGCAATCTGCCAAGTGGAGGAGTGTGTCTGAACATAAGGTCGCACACAACAGTAGGATGACAAATCTGGTAACCTTGTCTTTTCAAAATTAGTCTTTTATATGGATCAGTGGGACTCAAAGCCCTGTCTGGCTTTGAAAGAGATGGAGTTTAGATTCAGTCACTGCAGCTCACCAGACAGTTAGATACTAGAGAGGGAAAGTGGCCGCTATCATAACCCCTTAACAGATCATGCATGTTAGCTGTGAGGAGTGTGACGATGAAGATAATTTGATTATAGTGGAGCCAGGTTGTCCTGGTAAGGCAACAAATCTGATAACAGAATTTGGGAATTGCACTAGAAGTTGACTTTTATTTCCTCCTTGAGATCATTGTCCTTCTATTAAATGTCAGCATCAATTTAATAATGCTTAATCTCATATTCTCTTCAATCTAACACCACTTCCATCAATCTCAAATTACCACTATTGATGAAGAATTCTATAATTCTATTCTGATCACTTAGAAATTTGAAAACCTTTCAGGTGAAACCTTTACCTAAAATAATAACCTGCATTGATTCCATCTGACCTTTTTCTTAACTGCCACCCCAAGAAACGTTACAGGGAGTTGCATGGGGATAGGGATAGGGATAGGGATACTACATGACAGAGACATGAAACTTTGTAACTCAGTAGAAAGTGTTCTTCCAATCCCAAATGATCATCCTATCCAGATGAGATGGCTACAATTTAAAGTTTAAAAATTTAAAAGACTATAGCTCCTGTAGTCTGAACAATATATCCTTGCAAACTTGTCTTTCGGACCATCCATGACTTTTGGATTTTTGTGAAACAGTTAATTTCATAAGGCTCATCAACACCGAACCTGGCATATAGCATCCATGGACTATGATACACAAATGGTCTGTATCCCGGGCCAATTGGATAACATTTGAGATTTAATTCATCAATGAACTTGTGAATGGGTGTTGCCTATTCACCAATTGACCATAACTCAATGACAACATGGTGTAATTATCATACAGTTTTATAAATGTGAAGTTGGAGGAGCGTTTTAAATCCACCAAAGATGAGTAGCACCACAAATGCCATACATGTGTATTTATAATTATGGTAAACCAAATTACATGGGAGTTGTTGTGGGTCTACCTCATTCGGTCTAAATGGGCCTATCAGTCAACATATGAAGTGACTGGTGCAAATGGGCATGACCATTGGCATCATGTGGGTGTGAGTGATCATTGAGATGAAAGATGCTTCTGTTTGCAACATGCATACCAAACCTGCTGCAATCAAGGGAGTCACCTGTTTAGTGTACAATAGTCTAAAATAAAGATGGATGCAATATCGGCTAATTGGTCTCCCTGCCACTCTTCCACTGCAAATGGCTGTCAAAACATTTGTTTTTAGCACTACCATACAGGTCTTGAGCCTTGATGACCTGACATGTTAAACATTCCCATATGGGCTTGAACGTGAGAGTTGCTGTCTACAACTATATTTATTATTAAGCATCTACAGATACACTACACTGTCTGAATTTAAGAGTCTATTATTTATCTCCCTCAAATATGTGTTTTCTCAAAAAAAAAATCTCAAACACAGTTGATGACATGGGTCACAGTCAGTCTGAGTTGTGGTGCATGTATGAATAGTTTCACTCTAATGTAGTTATGGTCACAGTGTGAATTAGTTCAGTTGGAATTCAACTAGCCCCAGTTTTGGTTTGGGACACTATGGATATGATAGTGGCCTGAACTGACTCCTTTCTTCTCCTGTCCTCCCACTCAGTTCTGGAATCAGCTCCCGTGTCCTCATGACTCTCTAGAGAGGTGGTCACTCCTAATGACAATCACTTCACCTCTGGAATAGTTAGTTCTTTATTACAGAAAGCCACTGGAAATCTTTGCTGATCCATTTACCAAGAATTAATCTGGTACCAAAATCCAAGCAAAATCACATTCCCAGAAATAGCAAGACTATTTGGTAAAACATTGAATTTACTCACAACAGCCTAACTAGTTGTTTCTCATTAAATACTTGATCAGGATGTGAACACTGGCTACCATCTATTTAGCTTTTGGGTGTGGTTTTCAATGTGTTAAATATGTCAACAGCTTTCTTTAGATTTGTTATGAGTTTATATCACTCTATTTCTAGACACGACATCGTAGTCAAGCTTCTTAATCTTCTTAAGCCTTGTACAGACAGGAAGTGCTTCCCAAAATAGAGGTCTTGGCACTCAAGAAGCAAAAATGGCCACTGGCACTTACAGACAAGCGTAATCTACGTGAACTAACAACTAAAGACAGCATGGTGAAGGATGTCACATGTATATCATTTGTAATGGTCAATAGACAACATTTTAAAGACACAAGTGAAGCTATATGGTGACTCCAAACCTCAAAAGTTTGATTAGGCTCAATTATCTTGACCAGAACGTTTTCAGTAACAGACCTATGTGATTTAATTATCTGTGGCTCCTTCTTACAAAAACAAGTGGCAACCACTGATTACCATGATTCGTTTACTTTCTGAAATATTTACTCTGCTTAAGGCTTGCTTATAGGTTGCTTGTCGTTCAGTTTGCTCAAGAAATAGCCTTTAAAAAAATCACCTTCACAGCAACAATTTACCAGTCAGTACAAAGGCTATGATAATGGGGCTGATGGTATTGATAATAACAAACTGTAGCATGTCATTACCTCGAGGCACACCATCTCCTGTTCCTCACTGTCATGGTCTTGGTCATTAAAGGTTCCTGGAGTCTGGTACCCCACACCGTGCCGGCAGGCCTGGACCAGTCCCCGTATCCGCTGCCACATCAGGGCCCTGGTTCGGCCGATGCCCCGCAGAGCAGACATGGGCCTGATCTCCCACTGTCTCACCGCTCTAGCACATGGCATGCTCCGACCACAGAGCCCCACTCCCTACATGAGGACTATCAGCAAACCTAGTCAAAATCATAGGAAATCTACACTCCTTGCTCCTTCCCCTGTATTGTTCCTGTGTCCGTTCTGAAGCACATTGTGATAGAACAAAAAAACAAAAAAGCATCAGTGACCCTGACTAGAGAGGAGTGTTTACAGAGGAGAGGGCAGAAGGGGATTAGGACAATGAGTGCAATCCTGATTCCTCTGTGCTTTGCTGCATCTCACCAGCTTAGACCAGATTAAGCCAGGAGGTTTTAGTGTCTGAGTGAGATGGACATAGAGGAAGACTAATGACAGACACTGGATTCATTTGTGATTGTATATGCTCCTTGATGAATTCCCAACAACAACTGCCCCAAGTAATACAATGGATTAAAACACATTTTTAAATGTACTTTGTAGAAGAAACGTATGGCCACAGTGTACACAGAGCACTATTAATATCAGTCTAGACCATACTCAGTAGGTGGCAGTTGAGGTGTTGGTTTGTTTGGGATGTTACCGAGGAACTTCTAACGTGTGTCACTGAGTGGTGTGAAGGATAAACACTGATCAGAGCTCTTCACTGTGAGTAATCAACTGACTTCAACCCTCTGTCATCCTCTCAAAGTTAAAGCAAACAATCAACTGATAAAACAGATGATAGAAATTGATTGACAAAAGTCACACAGAGTATATTCTCATTTTCTAGCCCATCAGCCTGTTTTGAAAATATTCACATACAAAATTTCTGCCACTTTCATTCATAATGCCTCTTTGTCCGGGCTTTTTGTTTTAAGGGGTTATTGGCAATCTTGCCTGTGCTTTGGAAGTAATTATGGGGTAGGGGCACAGGATAAGTGATGCAGCACAGCACATTTTCTGGTGTTAAGAAGTGTTGATTATTCAGTTATTTTGAGTTGAAAAGTGTTGATTGGACTGATTTTTGTCCACTAATAGAGCTGATGTGACTCTGGGATGGATGTTCAAAACTATCTTAAAGTGTTACATTAACTCTGATGGCTGTGGACTGTGTAAACACTGACATAGTGATGATTTTTACATTCCTAAATTAACAATTTTGCTGTGAAGGCATAGAGTGTCTGAACCATTCACAACATCACATCCTAACAGATTCAGAATATGTTCACAATGCTCATTTAGGTCCTTTATATAGTCACAAACTAAATTTCCACTATATGAAAATGAGTTAGAAACAAAGACAATGGCATAGTGGTAACCTAGGGTGGAATTTCATTGCAATGGAATTTGGTGCATATTGTGACCCTGCATGTGTCAAATGCATTTAAACTGCATTTACTGTTTTTTTATTTATAAAGAAATGTTTAAATGCATAATCTTATGAGGCAAATGGTTTTGCTCTCTTTTCTCCATTATTTTATAGTAGGGTATTTGTGGTCCAGAACCAAATTTAAACACCACGAAACCTGTGGAATTTGTGACTTAAAAAGATTCCCAACTTTTGTGTGGCGGTAATGCACTTAATGCTGATTGCCAACCCCTGTTAAAATTCAAGAAGAAGTAGTTCTGAAGTAGTGTTGCATGTGACTGAATCACATGTCATGTGACTTGATAGCGCATCACATGTTGTTGTACTCCGTCAGCTGCTCGCTGAGTGATAGCAAACACAGGGTGAGTAATTTAACCGTCTTTTTGCTACGTTATTTATTGTCACATAAATTATAACGTTTGCAATGTATTATCTGTCGAAATTGTGTTATTATAAATGGTATTTGCTGGATAACGGTTATTCTTTCATCGTGGTGCCAGAATGCCTGCGAAGCTACCATGTTAGCAAAGTGTTACAGTAGCTTAGGTTAGCATCCCCAGCTTATTTTAACTGTCAACATTAGCCTGTTAGCTAATTTAGCTAGCCATGTTACCTACAGTGGCCGCATAACGTATACGCCAACGTTACATTTTTACAGTTGACACCGACATTGGCTAACATATCTATAGCGTTAGTTCAATATAACTTCATAGGTTATGCAGTGCGTTGTTTTTTTCGTAGCCTGCGACAAGAGACATCATGCCGTGACATTGGCTCTCGGTTAGCATGACCTGCTACTGCGTAAGAGCTAACGCTAGAGTGGAATTTCTGTCGACGCTACTGTCTGTATAAATGAAATGATTCGTGATATATTGCTTTTGTAGCTCCACAACACAGTGCACTGTTGATTTGATTGTTGAACATGTGATTACAATGTCGTGAATTTTCTTTGCAGATTAGTTTGAATACGTTGTTATCAGCGAATATGTAACGTTATAACCCAGTATTAGTACACACTAAACTAACGTTATGCCAAAAGCTACAGTATGGCTCCTCCTGTAGAATCACTCTGCTGTGTTGATTCTGATGCTGTTTCCATCTAGGTGGTGTTAGATTTTATCAAGACATCATATTGTAGTTTACATATTACAAGATGGACATCCGCGGGGCTGTGGACGCTGCAGTCCCCACCAACATCATTGCTGCCAAGGCAGCTGAGGTTCGGGCCAATCAAGTCAACTGGCAGTCTTACCTCCAGTAAGTAGAAATTATTACAGTCTTACCTCCAGTAAGTAGAAATTATTACAGTACTTCATGATAATACATTCATCCTCTGTTGGGATGCTTCTGGTGATATTGAGAAATTTCACCTCTGTAATAGGAATGTGACAGAGGACCTACAACCTATACACCACATATTTTACATAGTGGCAATATATTGTATTTTGTCTTCAATATACTGTAGGTTAGATTGCACTTTGAAAAGTTCTGCTCTCATTATACAAAGCTTTCTGATTAAAATGTTGGTTTACAAATACAGACAGAGAGTCCAGTGTTAGCCTTAGTGTAGTTCTGCTCCAGTCCCTGCAATGTGAGTCAGTGTCTTGAGTGATACTTCCTGTTTTTGGCTGTATGTTTATAGTTTCAAAGCAAATCCACTTGACCACTTTTATTCAGATGATTTGCCTCTTTATTTAAGCTTATTTGATATGTTGTATGTATGTGCTTACTGTAACTACCTAGTCATTTTGGTCTTGTTAGCTCTATGGGCCTCACTGTGCCTTTTGCCTTGAGGAGAACTTGACAATCGCGTGTTATTTTCAGGGTGTTTGCCAGTGTGGTGCAAGCTGCCAACGTAATTAAAAACTCATTAATAATAGTAATAATAAACTTTATTTATAAAGCACTTTTCAAAACATAGTTACAAAGTGCTTAACAGGAAAAAGTCAAGACTAAAAGGTAAAGCAATAAAAACTTAGGAATAAATAAAGCACAGTAGTAACACACACACACACAAGAAAAGATTACATGAAAGTGACAATACAATCAGCTGATCACAATCAGCAACATACTTTTTTCTATAGGAGTGTTGCCATGTATTTGAACTTTGATGCAATACATCTTGCTCCATCATTAAAGACAATGCTGCAATACCCATGGTATTGTAAGACATCTGCCAATTGGTATTGTCTTTATGAATTGTCTCCCAGGGGTCAGATGATTTCAGCAGAGGACTGTGAGTTCATCAAGAAGTTTGAGGTGGCTCATTCTGAGGAGAAACAGGCCATTCTGACCAATGAAGGACATCAGGTATTTTCATTCTCTATACATTTTTCAGTAATGACTTTTGACATCCCTAAGCTTTAGCAGTTCTTATTTAGACCAGTGGTTTTCAAAGTGATTACTATCCATGACCCCCTTGTTGCAACCATAAACACAGAGTTGTGAGCTTTGACTCTAAACAATGATTTGTAATTAGCCTTTTTTCCAACTATTTTACTAGGAAGTAGCTGAGAGGCTGGAAATATTAATTATTTCACAAGAAATAATCAGAAATGTTAAACATAATCAATTTATACATTAGAAATATATTCTTTCCCATTCATATTGTGAACCCACTGGAGATATGATACAGTTCCATAATAAATAAATCTTTTCATTTTCTGACTTGAGCTAGACTCTGGAATGTTGTCAAAGGCATCAGGTGGAGTAAGAGCAAAGGTAGTTTTATATTATTATAAAAGATGCATGGGTTCTGTGTGTTTCTTAATTTTTATTTTTTGTGCTCAGTGTGCGAAGACCTTTCTGAACCTGATGGCTCACATCTCCAAGGAGCAGACAGTCCAGTACATCCTGACTTTGATTGATGACACTTTGCAGGTACACAGACACATCCACTGAACTTGGACGAATGGGACATGCACATACATATAGGCTTTTTCAGAATAGAATAGTCTGTGGCTGGAAAGCAGGATGACATCATTCTTTCCATCCCACACTACAACATTTCTGATTCAGTCTTGTGTTTGATTTTTGACCTTGAGTGTACACTGAAACTTTTCAAGTGCTCTGCAAAAATGCTTAACACATACTGTACATTTTGGATCACTGGCCTATTTATTGATCACCGACACAAAAATTCTGACCGTGCATGTACCTGAAATAAATATTGAACCATTTGCTGTGAATTGCATTGCGAAAACAATAAATGACAGCACTCGACACCCCCTGACCTTGGACCCTCGCAGAGGACAAGGAAAAACTCCCACAAAACCTTTTTTAGGAAAAAAATGGAAGTAACCTTGGGAGGGGCTACTCAGAGAGGGATCCCCTACCAGGACGGTCAGGTGTGCAATGGGTGCAGAGTTTGGGCAAGCAGATTATACAGAGTGAACACAATAAGGACACTTGGTGGGACATCAAGATCTGGTGTGGGGTGTCAACAGTAGCTCGGTCAGCATCGTCTTAGGAATGGGGACCCACAAGGACACCAACACTGTAGTCTTACACAGTCTTTATTTTCACACATTTTTAAGTCTTGTTTGGTTGGTTGTAGGGGTGTAACGATACACTCAGCTCGGTTCGGTATGGTACAGGGTTCACGGTTCGATATAGTCACAATATTTTTAACTAAGTTTAAATGGAAACAAATTATGACTGTAGAATATTCTTTCTTTATTGCTTAGGCATAAAATGTGCAAAAACAATGTTTTCATCTTCAAGTTTAACCATCAACTGGGAGAGAATCAGGCTGGTTCTCCCCGCATCTGCTGCCAATTTGCCACACTTAGGCTCCAGGTCTTGAGTGAACGACGATGTCAACGTCATAACACCAGTCAAGGAAGCTAGTCTCTAGGATTACTGACTCTGCCCTCTGGCGTTTAAAGTATGTGAATGAAAACACATGGTAGTCTACATTTTGGTGGTGTGGCTAATTGATAAGATTTAGTTAGTATCACAAACCATTTTTCACCTCCACAGTACATATCGTCACGTTTTTGGATCACAAAATTTCGTTACACCCCTAGTTGGTTGTAAAAACAGATGATATTGTATGCAGTCAATTGGTTAGTTCAGCTGCGCAGCATATAAATCTGCCTGATTGACTGAATTCATGTAATTTACCATCCATCAGCTCATGATGTGTGACAGTTTTTAATTTAACTGTCGCTTAGGAGAACCATCAGAGGGTTAACATCTTCTTTGACTATGCCAAGAAGACGAAGAACACCGCCTGGTCCTATTTCCTTCCAATGCTGAACCGTCAAGACCTCTTCACTGTCCACATGGTGAGTTATAAGTGTGTGTGTGTGTCTCTGTCTGTCTGTGTCTTTCAGAACATGGCAAGATGCAAAGACAGTCTAACTTGTGCAGAGCTTGAATTTTGATTGGTCCTGACTAATGCATGTGAAACCCAGTATCTGAATGGATGCTGCAAATTGACCATCTTTTATTACCGCTATTGATGCCTGTTACTGACCTGGAACCTGCAGTGCATAATGAGCTATGACCTTGACAGAGAAGCTTGAAGGAATACACTGACGTTTTTGCACATAAGCTCTTTGATCATTGTGTGATGAGGAGGTAGGTAGCAGTTTTATATTTACGTCCACGCTAATGCTTTCGCACACTGTGTAGCTGATGCAAGCTAGTTTCGCTTAATCTCTGATGAATCATAGTACATTGAATACATAGAGGCGAAACTACTTCTGATTCTTGATGCACAATGCTAAATGAATCAAAGAGATTATTTGCAACAAAAGTTGGTGAATTCCGTTAAGTCTCTCACAAGTCTCTTGCACACATCTCTTGTCTGTTATATGTTTTGTCTTCTTTCTATAATTTATTATGTGAATTTGTTTTTTAGATTTATATTTTTGACTTGTTTTTCTTCTGTTAAATGTTGCACCATCAGATCAAGGCAAATTCCTTGTATGTGTAAACTTACTTGGCAATAAACCCCATTCTGATTCTGACAACCCCACATGTGAATCTGCTTCTAATTATAGCCCAACACATCAATAATTCCTCACAAAGCAACCTTCTCCTTTTCTTGAAAGCAGGCAATTAATGTAATGATTCCTCTCTGCCAATCCTTTCAAATAAAGGATGACCACTCAGCATGACATAGCTGCCTACTAGGATAGGGCACCTGCAGCGTTATTAAGAGTACCAGCCAGATGGCACCCAGCAGCTTGGCGCAAAGTGACCCCAAAACTGTGACACTTTTAACTAACTCCAACCGTCAGACTGACTCCTGCTTTTAAATTACGGCCTCCACATTTCTACGCATCTGATATTTGCAAGGAGATCAGAGAAAGCCCACCGTCTTGGTGAACAGAATTGGCTTCCTCCTTTTATCCTAGGGCAGAAAGGGGAGCGAGGGACACTTTTCAAGAGCAAATTGGCTATGAAGTAGTCTCTGTAGACTTCAGGTTATTTGCATGTAGATGGGGTTTCAGATCAGTTTTTTTTTTTTTTTTTTTTTTTTTTTTCCTTCAGTATTTTGGTGGGGTTTCTCAACAAAGTATTGTGATTTGAAGGACTTGTTATCTCTGTGCCTCCAGCTGTCACTTTTACTCTTTAGTTCTTCCACTATCCTCAATATAAACTCTCAAAAATGCTGGAATGAATCATAAGAAGGTCTTGATCATAGCCAGGCCTAGAAATGGAAATTAAAACATTTCAGTGGCCAAGTGGGAAAATATTTTAGCTTTCCTATTTACCTAGTACCTACTCTTACCTACTCTTTTTAAAAAAGT
>OOFE01043834.1:0-10566 GCA_900323365.1 Monocentris japonica | reverse complement strand
TGCCTCCAGCTGTCACTTTTACTCTTTAGTTCTTCCACTATCCTCAATATAAACTCTCAAAAATGCTGGAATGAATCATAAGAAGGTCTTGATCATAGCCAGGCCTAGAAATGGAAATTAATTAAATTAAATTGTTAGATTGTAAACACAACACATGAATTTCAAATGTCTTCTGCTACCACCGTTAGCAGAATCAATGATTTAATATGTGCTTTCTCCTCCTTACATCACTAGGCTGCAAGGATCATCGCCAAGCTGGCTGCCTGGGGACGTGACCTGATGGAGGGAAGTGACCTTAACTACTATTTCAACTGGATTAAAACCCAACTCAGTTCACAGGTACATGATGCAGAATTTTTTAGTAGAAATATCTTGTTGGTATGTGAAAGTACTGTTTTACAAAGTCCAGATATCTTAGATTTCGTGAAACGGTGTTATTTAGGCCTATGTGCAGTTTATTGTCAGTGTTTCATATGAAGGGGTTTCAATGACTTGGTCATAGGCATATATAGAAAGTCATAACCACAGGTATCATAGAGCCACAGACATCTAGGCTTCCATATAACCTGTTCAATAATTTTCCATTTTACAGTGCCTTTTCTACCACTAACTGTATGACTGTGTTTTTATCTGTAATCCTTTTGTCTGCAACATTTAAGTCCTAATTCTTTGTTGTGAAGAACAGCTTGATGATGAAGACACTCTTGAATGATACATCAGACATTCTTCTTTCCCTCTTATTGCATTAAGACACAATGCCCCTGATGTAATGTAGTATAATGAAATGGAGTAAATGGAAGTTACACTTAAAAGCATTACACTTAAAATCCAATTTCATTATTTTACATCTTGCACTTGGACATGATCATTCAAAACAGGTTTTATTTTATTATCTTATGTTATTTGGTCTTTTTATGTATCACATCATTGGACATTGATTTCTGTTTAAGTTCTGTCAAGGTTTTTCACTCAGTGTGTCCCTAATTTTAACTGCCTTGCTTCAGTTTAATAAAGGACTGATTATTTTCTCAATTTTTCACTTTGATTCTCCATGCCTTTCAATTTCATTAGTAATCTAGTGTGATTGCATTAGAGCAGCTAATGTTAACATAATAAATACTACCTTGAAAAAAGAGCTAAATAATCACCCAGATGAGATGAGGAAGAAAATAAGGTCAGCAGGTGATACACATTTTAAACTATAGGCCTAATAATATATAGTATAATCAAATTGCCTTTGCAGGCTACACACAAGGAGAAAGGTCTTGAGAAATTTGTTTAGCTGCTGTTCTTGACCATTTTTTTTCTTATTGAATTGCTAGCCATGTGTATTTTTTTATTTTGTTGCTTATTTTGCTAAAGAGCATTAACTGTGTAGTAGTGAAACTGAGCAATTACTCCTGTCGGGCAAAAGTATTGTTAGTACAGATGTGAACTGTAAATTATTTTGTAGCATTTAAGGGTATAATGTACCTAAACCCCAATCATGACCTTTAATTCTTGATCCTGATTGTGGTCTACATCCTTTCTTCCTTAAACATAGTTGAAAAAAGCACACATACTTTTAGAATACCCCATTCAATTAACTGTTTTGATCAATCAAAACATGTAATTCTTTGATCATATAACAATCAGATGTTATTTTAACCCGTTATATAACCTGTTCTATATATATATAACCATGTTATATTTTTAAACTCTGTCTGTGTCATATGATGGGGAAAGATATAAAAGACAACACAAACCTCTATGATGAACATAAAGCATGTATTGCTTTAAATGTATCAGACAATCTTTAGCTCACGGCATGACAATCAACAAAAAAAACCAATATAATTCTAGACCCAATCCATTTCAACAAAGTGACCATACAAACAGGATCCTAAAGAGTAAAATATCTTCACAATCTGAGTCTCCACAATCCCAAAAAATGATTCCCCCTTGCAAAATCCAAAAATGAAACTTAAATCCAGCAACAAGTGTAGAAAAAAGGCTTGGACCTCACCTGAACCTGTGGACAAATGGATCCAGTCTGATATGCATTCAAAAAACATAGAATGGTTTAACCTTGCAAGGGTTTCTTTCTTAAAGCAAACATTTGTATGTGTCTAATTATTCAGACCATTGGCAATGTCACAATCAGTCAAAATAATGAATAATGTCCATCCCCAGTCTTGCACCACATCTCATCCTAAACCAACTCTTATTCCCACATGTTCACTACTATTTCTAAATGTAGAACAACAGCTGTCCAACACATTGGGCCAAGACTCTGAACTTCAATGTCACTGAATAGAAATTATCTTGTTCGGGCTCACTGTGAAAACCTTATCAGAGTAAAAATCTTATTTTTGCTGTATTGAATTTGAGCAGAGTTGACAGGCCTTGACATGGTTCTGATAAAAGAGCTGCACTATAGGTGCCCATGCTGCCTTGGAAGATGCATACACCAGGGAGTGGGTTGATAAAACAACCAGACTCAGGCTCTTTCCCTGTCCAACAGCAATTATTTCCAAAATACCTGGAGGCTGTTTTGCATTCTGGAATAACCGGCTATTGAAAAAGCATGGTTTTGTCAGTCTATCTTTGCTCTACGTGTTTTGTATCCCTGTTGCAAAGTGTGTTCATAACTCACACAAATTGACAAAGATGTTTTGTCATTGATAAGAAAAGGGAAAAGTGCTAATGCTTCTTTTAATTAACATTTGATAACCATTTCTCCTCTTAACAGCCAATCACCGAACGATCATGCATTCTCACTGAACTCATGGTCATGAGTATGAGCATTGTAACTCAGCTGGAAGCAGTGGAATATCTAAGCCAACAATTTTGCACCTGTTTCTTTTATCTCTCATTAGAACCTACATGGTACAGGTCCTGAAACAGGCTCAGGAGCAGGAACTATTTCACCCAGTGAAGTGAGTATGTGTGTAGTGCATCTTAAATTCCCCTGGCGCTTCCAAAAAAACGGCAGGGTTTGTGCAACCTGGCTTCTGTCGGCTGTCACTGGACATTCACATCTTTTCTCTCCCCTCTTTTTCTCTCCCATCCTGTTATTGCACTCCAGTTTTCTCACTAATAATTCTAGCTTCTTTGTTGGGGACCTTGCTTTTAGAGGACAATATCTTGAGCACATGCTTGTGACATCCAGCAGGATCTCTCCATTTAGACAGCATGGTGTTTGCTGCCACTGGTTGGGTTCAACTGTACAAGTGGAGACTGCATGCCATAAGCCACTTTTCATAATGCCAAAAGGGCATGAAGAGAACCACTTTCCCTTAAAGGGTAATTCTGGGATTTTTAAACCTGGGCCCTATGTTTACATATTTTGGGGTCTAAATGACTCATAGGTACAAAACGTTTTGGTATTGATCCAGTAGATCGCCTCAGCCGGCAGCCGCGAAATGGGCTGCAATGCAATCCTTTGGGGCAACTGCGAGAGGTGAGTTGTTGCAGGCTCAAATAAATAGGGACGGCCATCGAATTCAAATGCCTCATCTACATTGTCGAAATCAGCTAAATACTCAGCCATGACTTTGGAAATAAATTATTGTTAGCAGTTCCGCTATGTAAACTCCAAACTCCTCTCTCCAACTCTGACTCACGTTTCCACCGTCCTCTTCCTGCAACAACTCACCGAGATTTCAGAGCGAGACTTCTGTTTCTGGTTAAACTAAGGTCTATCTCTGTAGAGATCCTTTCCGTAATGTTGTCAGACACTTCAAATAACAATCTGAGCCTGTCAGTGGCAAAAACAAGCACTTTTAGTGGACGTACTTTGATCGGGTGCAGTTGCCCCAAAGGATAACGTTGAAGCCATTGCAGCCCCCCGGCTGCCGGCTGAGGCGATCTACTGGACCAATTCCAAAACTTTTTGTACCTATTAGTCATTTAGACCCCAAAGTGTGTGTGTGTGTGTGTGTGTGTGGCCCAGGTTTAAAAATACCAGAATTACCCTTTTAAATGAGGTGAAAATTTGCGCAGCAGCATCCTACCATTTTATAGCACGTATTAACATGTGGCGGGATATTGCTGAGAAATGTGCTCAGAAATCTGCTGACGTGAGTGCTATCTAGTAACTGCGCATTCCCCCCTCTGCATTTTCAACCAGGTTATCTCCCCCCTTCCACTTTTCTGTCCTTCACTGTCTCTTTGCCTGTTCTTATCACTGGACCTCTCTGCTTTTATTCAACAACGTCTCTTTAACAGAGTAATTTGATCTGTTTTCTCCTCTCAGCTGCCTCCATTCTAATCTCTACTTGATTCACATTATTCTGCTCAGGTGTGATGGGACACTTTCACCCTCTGTTTCTCTCTATTGTATTGATTCTGTGATCTAGCATGTGTTGATCCATGCTGTATGTTGCATGTACAATACCTCAGGTTAGGTAGGTGATGGTAATGCAAGTTTTGGACTGGTCCTCTCACATGTACTGTCTCTGCTTGTCAACTACTACATCCTTCAGAATGAACGGCTTTAATGGTAGTTGACTTTCTAACATTTGCTTGCATCCCTGATTACACTGCTAATGACACCTATTCCTGTTTGAAGAAATGTTTTCCTCTGTCCATTCCAGAGCTCTCAGTATGTCCAGTGCGTGGCTGGGTGCCTTCAGCTGATGCTTAGGGTCAATGAGTATAGGTTCGCCTGGGTGGAGGCTGACGGCGTGAACTGGTGAGTAGTGGTTGCTTATAGGGTTCCTGCACTGTTTTGAACAGTCTAGAACAGCATGATAAAAGCTTTTGTGCAATACTGCCATGCTTATGACCACAACTTTATAGCTGAAGACCCATTATCATTTCATCTTGTTATATTTGTTTTTGTGAAGAAAATCTCTATAAAGTGATTATGGCCTAGCCAACAGCTACTATCACCATTCATCATTTTGGGCACTGATCAAAATTGCCATGTCCAGCTAGGAAACTAAGGTCTGGAAAAATAATGGAATTTTGAAATATATTGGAACATAATATTTAGTTATCTTCAGTACTAAGGATTTCAATCTCTCCTTCTGAGACCGATTCAATATGAATCTCTCTAAGAAGGAGGGATTCAATACAGGAAAGATATCTTTGAGGAGCTCAGCGATTCAAAACAATTGTATTAATTCTTTATTTGATATGATTTTGTTCAATTCAGTTCCATGAAGAGCAATTCAGCATTTTACTTAAAATAGCTTACATTTTTGACCAGTTGCACATTTTACTGTAACACAAATGGATCTTTGATATATTCTCTGGAGCTCAGCAACATAAATTAACATCTCAATGCCCCCTACATTTTACATTCTCTCAGTAATTGGAAATTTGACTGCTAGAAATAGAGAGAATTTTCCATTCCACCCCACTAAAAGCACAGGATGGAGCTAATTAGTCCTTATAATATAAACTATCCAAATATAGCCACTGTAGAAATGATAGGATTTCTGTAAATTAAACAGATTGTGACAGATTGCAACTACGTATTTTTTGTTTGTGGTTGACATTGTAATGTTTGGTTTGAGTATAATTATTATGATCAACCAAAATCTACAGTAAACATGAAGGGAGAACGAAAGGTGCAAAAGAAAAACTTAGACTATTAGAAACATTTCAACAGGTTGTTTACATTTTTTGTTTTTTATTTTATTTTCAAGCATCACTGCTGTGCTGAGCAACAAGTGTGGCTTCCAGCTCCAGTACCAGATGATCTTCTGTGTTTGGCTCCTGGCCTTCAGCCCTCAGCTCTGTGAGCAATTGCGGCGCTACAACGTGGTGCCAGCCCTGTCTGACATTCTCCAGGAGTCTGTCAAGGAAAAAGTCACTCGAATCATTCTGGCTGCCTTCCGGGTAGGTGGAGAAAGATGGTGAAGAATTTCCCACTTACTATGTGTGCTTCCAAAATACCACTTTGGACACCACATCTTTACACATCTTGAGCTGACTTGCTGGATTGTTGTCCTAGTTCTTGGTCCTTTATCTCACCTTTTGGCCGACACCTAGAGCAATCCAGTGTTCTGTGCAAAGCTTGGGAATGATTGCAGATAATGACTCCTTTTCTAGCACATTTCATACTTATTTGAAAGTCGTTGTGCAGTTCCCTCTGAACATTTTCATTTAATTAGGTTGTCTACTCACAACAAGAGAAAACTGTATTGACAACTCTTTAACAACAAATAAGGCAATCTATAAAATAAGCAAGCCCATAAAAATACATAATTATAATTTATGGTTGTCCTGCCCTTTCAGCTTCCTGCTGCCACTGCTCAGGGAGTATACTGAATATTGAATTTCATCCTAAGAGCTGTGTTCTGGTCTTGTGCTGCTGTTATGCCAGGTAATGAATTCCCTGTTCCATGGCTTTGACAGAATTGAATTAGAGGCCATGGCTCCATTCATTTCCCCTTGCTGAAAAGCTTTCTCAGTAAAGGAACTCTTTTCAGTCTCAAGTGATTCCACATTTAATGTAGACGTAGACCCCTCGGTCACGTCACAGATTTTGATATTTGTTGCTATGAAGAATAATCCTCAGCTATAGCTGGATGTAGCCTCCTCATTGACAAATACAGCACCTGGCCAGCACACAACATATTGAATTCCAAACAAAAGTCCAGTCAAGAAATAAAAGTCTGGAAAAAGTATATAATGTTGAAATGAAAAATATGTATGATATTCTGGCTTTGTCCACCTCAGCCACCCCAGCCAGCCTCTTGAAGCTTGCTCAGAACACAATGATGTGTAGATGACTTTGATTACATGATTGAAACATGAGTTTCAGCTTATATAACAAAAGGGGGAAGGTTAGCTGATTTTTAAACCCAGCTTTAAAAAAAAAAAAAAAAAAGCTTTTAAGATTGCTTGCACTTTCCAGTTCCATTTGTTTCCAACAGTATCTTGCTGTTGTCAGTGTAGCCTCAGTAAATAGGCTTGAGCGTATCCTGGTGGACTAATTTTCTAGTGTCTTGTGTTGTGTTGTTGATGGACAGGAATTGGAGACATCATTTGAGGGGACAGCTTTCTATTATGTTTGCCCCCAGGGCTTGCATGGCATGCTGCTGCTTTCAGTTTGTGTTTGACAGAGTGAGTAGAGAGGGCGACAGAAAACATTGGGAACAAATGAAGTATTATTTTGTTGAGTCTCAAGGGCACACATGTTGCTGTGTTGCATGATTGTCACCTCTAGTAGAAATTCTCTTTTTATAAAATCATGCAATGGCAGAAGAAACAAATTATTTTTCCTAAATGTCCTAAATATGCAAGTGGTTCTTTTGTACAGTTGAGCGATACAACTTAAATTATCTGGAGCATCTGGAAGTCCTCAATCACATCTTCAAAGGCAGTATTGCTGTCTTTGTGATACATACGGTGCCTATTTAGACCCCTTGCCTTTTTGCACATTTAGTTATTTCTCAATGCATTTATTTTTTTTAGTAGATTTTTAGTCTGAGTTCTATGCAAAATGCTGTATTGAAAGTGAAAACAAGTGTAGAAATGTATGCGAAAGCATAAAACTAAAATAACAGAGAAATCAAGTTTGCATAATTCAACCCCTTTGCTTTGTTTGGGCTAAATTGCCACACCAGCAAAAATGTGTTCATCTGTTACTCAGATGTCATATTTAGATTTTATTTATCATTAATGAACAATGTTTTTTTTTTTTTTTTTTTCAGAGAAAATATATCATCATCCTCCCATCACTGTTAGAGAATAAAAATAGAGAAGGTGAAATTTATCCATAGATGTCATAGTAAAATTGGACCGGAAATCCCCACTGAAACTGTACCTTCAGTATTTTCAACTAAAGTGATTTGAAAGGGATTTTGTTTTAAACCCCAAGAAATGGACTCCATTGTCATCCATAAATGGACCATATATCCCATACTGTGCTTAAGTATTCTGATGGAGAATCCACCCTACACTTCAAAATCCCATTAAGATCTAGTGAAGGTCTCAGCCTTGTTAGCAAGAAAGACAAAAAAAAACGTTTGAAAGGAAAATATTGTTCAGAACCGCTAAATACAATCTATCTATGACATCAGATGATAATAAATGTTAAGCAGGTTTTTGCTAGTGTGGAAATTGTGAGTGCTGTGCATAGACTCAGACTAAAAAATCCAAATAAATGCATTTTGAAATGACAAACAAAATGTGCAAAAAGTGGTCTGAATACTTTTGCAGGACACTGTAGAGCTGAATTTGCTACTCTTGTAACACTAGTGGTCATTTCGTTTTTGCAAAAAAAGACTTATTCAGTTAGTCTGTATAAAATGGAATTTCTAGTAGCATGATGGCTTCAAAAGAAAGCAGGCTCTTAAGATTTGCCATTACTTAGGCTTAGGGCTGGGCGATGTGACTTTAAAATGATATCACAATATTTTTTAGGTAGAATGACGATATACAATATATCTTGATATAGTTAAAATTATTCTATTTAAGGTCATAACCACATACAAAGTCACACACTGAAGTAAAGCATGCTTTGTTCACTCAAATCAGACTTAGTTTTTCAAAATAAGTGCTGTCAGAATTGAACAAATGTATCAAATAACTAAATCAAGCTCAAAAAGGGCAAGCACAAAAATGTGTGCATGTGGTAGACTGGGGGGAGTTGAGTCAGTGGGCTGACTCTCCCTGGATCCAGCACCGGAACCAGCCCTTTTAACCTGTTAGTCCATGGGCCCAGGCCAGAACTTTCACTAACTGGTACCACCCAAGGTGGCAAATTCTAGTTTGGTATTTTGAAAAAGTCTATATCTCTATGAGATGATATTTCAACATGATAACCCTTCCCAAGTGGTAGCTTGGTCACAATTATCAACCTTCAATGACACCAACCGTTGATCCAAAGAATGAAAAAAATCTCACTTTATTTGAACAAAACATGTCATACATAGAAAAAAAAGAAGAATTCTACCTCTTTCATTCACTTATTTAATACATATACCAATGATCATCATCATCATCACAAACATCATATTATACTGTCATACTAATATCCATTCTCAAGTATTCATATTCTGCTTATTCATCG
This sequence comes from Monocentris japonica, assembly GCA_900323365.1. Lineage (NCBI taxonomy): Eukaryota > Metazoa > Chordata > Actinopteri > Trachichthyiformes > Monocentridae > Monocentris > Monocentris japonica. Next base: position 1,556 of record OOFE01043834.1, on the reverse strand, counting down.
TCATTTTTATCATCATAGTCAACCAGTTTCACGACAACTTCAACATCCTCCTCCTCCCTCTGATTGCTGCAGGTTTGTAGCTTGCACATTTCTGTGCACTTTAGTTTGTTGGCAAGGCAGGAGCAGTCTGGAAGCTTGCAGGTCCGTGCACACTTAGGCCATAAGTTCCAGGATGGCCATTGGTGCTGGGGGTCCCCGCATACCTGTAAGAATAAGTGGAAGATATTTCATATCCATTTCAGTGAGGTGCCCAAATGTCTAGAAATTACCTATATATATTTATACTATTTCATTAGAGCAAGATGGTGAACATTTATTTATTGTATTTATTATTACATTATTATCCAAAGCGACTTACAAGGGTAGTGGTAACTAGTGTCTAAAAAAAACACTATGTGGTAACTATACTACTTTAAGTATACCTTTGTCATTAGTTGTCCATCCATGTCCTTTTGGCTCTGGTATGTCTGGCTGTCCTTCCAGGCAGTGCCTCCAGACTGCTGCCTGGTAATTGGCACGCTGTATATGCAGCTGTAAGCAGTCCCTACAAGGGGGAAGTAGGCTGGACTCCATTTCACCCCTTTTGATACAGAACAGCAGGTAACGCAGATCATTGACATCACATACGCTAGATGATGGTGCGTACATCCTGCAGACAAATGATTCCATATTGCTGTATAATTCCTTGGATACATCCCAGGATGTTCCCAGGGATTTGAAGGGCTCTTGGAATGTCCTGTTTCCTTTGACAAGTTTGAGAGAGCTGACTTTTCCTCATCCTGCAAAAGCACTTACGCTATCACAACCCGTAAAGGCGTGTACACCTACAAGAGCAACACATAGGTCATCTCCAAGGAGCTGACCAAGGTTGCTGATGTTGATGTACCTTGTCTGGTGCTGAGTGTCATTTCTGATACAGGGGGCAGTTTATCTTCTTACAGTATTTGAGACAAAGGATCATGACATCTGTATCCTCACTCACAATAACTGTGGTTTGATAGCCATTCTGGCTTGCATGATTTTCATGTAGGAGCATACGGGTATCCGCCTCCTCATTGGAAGATTTCAGCTCTTCAACAACATTCCAGTCTTTTTTGCTCAGACACAGGTTGCAAATAGCTGCTTGTCCTGAAGCTTTACTCAGTTCTCTGCTAGCTTCCACTGGTCCACGATGAATGTTATCAAGGCTGTTTTGCTGTCTGTATTACTTAACAGCTTTTTCCACTGCACAACATTGTGTCCTGGGGCAATGTTCTTCCATTGAGTGCTACTTGCTGAACCACGACTGCCTCTCTCAGCATTCTTGATTGATGTTTTCCAGTACACATCAAACACCACATCTATCCGCTCACTGTTTCCTCCTTCGTGCAACGCTAGGTTTAGCACAGAACCAGCAATCTCTCCAAAAGTCTTGCCATCACCTTTCAGTTTCTGAACAAGGCTCATTCCATCAATGATGCATGCAGAGTGTTCTCCAGTATCTTCAACTGCTGATGCTGATTTCTCTAACTCTCTTGCAAGAGCAGCCTTGTTAGTTTTCCACAATGAGCCATCTG
>OOFE01043832.1:0-14254 GCA_900323365.1 Monocentris japonica | reverse complement strand
AAGGCTGCTGGCCCTGATGGTGTCTGTTCCAGAGTGCTGCAGGGGTGTGCCGACCAGCTGGCTGGTGTCTTCCAGCACCTCTTCAACCTCTCTTTGGACCTACAGAGGGAACCTCCCCTGTGGAAGACATCATGCATCATCCCTATGCCCAAGAAGGGATGCCCCAGCGCCCTCAATGACTTCAGACCAGTGGCACTGACTTCTCATATCATGAAGACCTTTGAGAGGTTGGTCCTGCAGCACCTGAAGCCACTAGTGGCAGCCTCTCTGGACCCCCTGCAGTTCGCATACCAGGCACACCTGGGAGTCGATGATGCCATCACCTACATGCTGCATAAGGCACACTCGTACCTGGAGAGGCCTGTGTGAGAATCATGTTTTTTGACTTCTCCATTCTTCACCCTCTACATCTCAGATTTTAGATTCAACTCTGGGTCTACTCATCTCCAGAAGTTCTCAGATGATTCATCCATCGTGGGTTGCATCAACATGGGTAATGAGGATGAGTACAGGAGTCTGGTGGAGAGGTTCATTGGATGGTGCGATGACAACCACCTACAGCTCAATGTCAGCAAGACAAGAGAGCTTTGGTGGACTACGGTCGGAACAAGAGGCGACCACCACCACCTGTCATCCTCCAGGGTAAGGAGGTGGGGGCAGTGGAATCCTACAAGTTCCTGGGGGTGCACCTCAACAATAAACTGGACTGGTCAGACAACACTGATGCCCTCTACAGGAAAGGTCAAAGCAGACTGTACTTCCTGAGGAGGCTCAGATCATTCAATGTGTGCAACAGGCTGCTCTGTATGTTCCACCAGACTGTGGCCAGTGTACTATTGTTTGCTGTTGTATGTTGGGGAGGTGGCATCAAGGCAAAGGATGCCAACAGAATTAAAAAACTGGTCAAGAAAGCTGGCTCAGTTGTGGGACAGAGCCTGGACAGCCTGGAGGAGGTGGCTGAGGGGAGGATGAGGTCTAAAATCAGATCCATCTTGGAGAACCCATCCCACCCCCTCTATGATGAGATGAATGGGCTGAGAAGCACTTTCAGTCACCGTCTCATCTGACCTAAGTGCACAAGGGAGTGCTTCAAGCACTCTTTTGTGCCAACAGCCATCCGGCTGTACAACGTCACATCACATCCAACGTCAACCCCTGAGCCTGCTGCTTTCTTCTTGACCACCCCCCCCCACACACACACACACACACCTTGACCAAACTGCAAATTGCATGACTGTTTGCACTAAGCTATTTATTTCTCGCACTACCATGTACATTTTCTTTGTATATTTGTTTTGTATATTTTTGTATTTTTTACACAACCTTTATCTTGTAAACTTGTTTATTGTATGGTGATGTGTGCCTTTCTCTTTGTTCTGCTGTATAACTACAATTTCCCCTCAGGGACAGTGAAGAGCCATCTAATCTAATCTAATCTAATCTGATCTTAAATTGATGTATTGATGTTTTGATGTAAGGTTTAATAGACGGTAACAGTTAAATGTGAGTTTTGAATGTATTCTGAAGCATTTAATGGTTTAATGTTTGGTGTGAATGTTCAGTGTTCAAGCATTAAAGCAAACCTGCCCCATATTTGGAGGTACAGAGAGATGTGAATGTTTGTATTCAGTCGAATCCCCCAAGGATCTACAGTGTAGTTACATACCCATATTTAATATGCTCCAAATATTCCGGATTGGGGCTTTAATAGCTCTGAAAACCTTATTCAGCTCTAGTATCTTAGCAACATTACACATTTATCTTTCAGGTAGTTAACAACAAGACTTAATACCTAGACCTAAAAATCAACTGAGTCAGATGTAAGGCTCATTTACAAATCTAAAGTTAACAAGTTACCCCAGCGAGACTCCCTCTATACTACCCATGTATTACTAGCTATTGCATTGCGTTAAGAGTTGAAACCACAGTCCTTATGGAACAGATCTTTAGGGTTCATTTGAAGTAATGAACTTAGCGCTAGCCAGCTTGATGTGCAGTTTGTGAGCGATATGAGATGCAGGTCTTTTTTTGCTCCAAAGTGTGTGTTAGCATATGTTAGCATATGTCAGCGTCTGTTCAGTGCAATGGTAATCAATAACAGAGAGCAACAAAATTCATTGCCAAAAGCATTCGGTTCAAGGGGACCGTGCAACACATGAAACAGACAAAAGACACAAGTGATATGCATAATCTACTGTCATAATCTACTGTTGCCCTGTTCCCTTGCACTGAATGTGAGGTCCCGTACCATATGTGCCAGTATGCACTTGTGTTTCTACATTAGTTATCAATGTGTCCTTACACTATTGTAACAAAGACAAATCCCTGTACATTGATTTTATCAGGCACATATAGTGATTCTGATCTGATGTCTAATATTTGAAATACCTGAGTGCTGGTGGTGGGGACTGAGGTCCACCTCCTCCAGAGGGGAGGGGGCGCTGGCGGGCCGTACGGGTCGGAACATGTAGCTGTCGTTAGGCAGAGAGTGCATCCTGGATACGGACATCTTCCTTGGGGACAGCAGGTCCTGGTTGCTGTAGTGCACCTCTTCCTCCTGCAGGGGGAGACAGAGACCACACAGTTTCAACACTGACTACTGCTGCATCCTATTTTACTCTCAATAGGAGATCCTGAACGTTTTCACCGCAGCACCAAAATTGTTCAAAGTGATTGTCTTCTTTGGACAAGCATAATAAAACACTGTCCTGAAGGGACCCACTGTGAGGGTATCCACTAGGCTGCTCCAGAAGGACATTAAAGTGTAATATATGTTCATCGGGATAGAGCATGAACTTGGAATTAAGAAAGATTGCCCAGATCGTAAAGAATTCTCACTGTGCATGAATCATACACTTCGATCTCATTACATGTGACAACACCTTCATTCTGCTCCGCCCCTCCTTATCTATATCTGCTTCTGGACAGTATAACTTGACTTTCTATTCCTACCTTTAATATATTAGCTTTCCTTTGTAAATGGAACCAGTAGACTGATTTATTACATTTTGCTAAGATTCATCGAGATTCATGCCACAATGCCTGAAGAGACTTCCTACCTGTCCAGGTGAGTGTGGGCGTGGTCCAACATAGGTCCCACCCATTGAGCTGTTGTTGGAGGCGGAGCTTAGCCTGCGGCGTCTCTCCATTTCCATCTCCAGGGCAATCTCCGCATCCATCTCTGCATCCTCTTTAGCCTCCTGGCAAGAGAGAAGCACTTTTATTTAGAGGCTAAATTCTACATTTCTAATAGAAAATACTAACAATTTCTGCAAAAATGCCTGTTATCTCAAGTGCAAACATACAATAACCAGACAATAACCACAGTATGCATGTGTGTGCGTTTTCTGTGTCTGCATACCTGCATAAGATCTGCACACATATGTGTTCTCATACATGTACATACATTTACTGGATGTGGATGTAGATTTGTGTGCATCTGTGCACACCTATGTGTCTGTGTATACTGTATGTTAGTGCTAAGGGGCCCAAACTGTCCTGGGAGTCCATCTACTGGTATTTACTGACTGGCTGCAGAACAACTGGAAACTCCACCCACCTCAATGTAAGTCAGTGGGGCCGACACCCATCTTCTATGTAGAAATATAAAGTCACACATTTTTTTTACAAGAAGTTACAGTTGCAATAGCTAATTTAATTTCTTCTTATGTCTCGGCTTTAAGTTTGCCATTCTTAAGATATTTGCATGTAAATGTAAACTTTTGTTTGTTTTGTTTTCGACAGTTTATGGTTTGTGTATCTCTATGTACCTTGTTGCTCTCCTCCAGATGCTTCATCAGGACAGCCACCACCACGTTGACCAGCACAAACTGGGCCATGAGCACAAAGGTGACAAAGTAGATGGGAGAGACCAGGGGCAGGTAGCTGAGACAGTGACGGTCCTCTGGACGACACTCCCGTAATGTATCCTGGAGAGAGAGAGAGAGAGACAGAGAGAGAGATGCATTATGGTATAATGAACAGGCTGTTAGTAAAGATATTTATCCTTTATACAGTTGGATATGCACAGTCATAGTGACAATAGAAATGTCTAGAAAGAGTCCAGGGCCTTGTTTCCTAGATTCAATGAACCCAAAACCTCTATGAAGGAAGGGAAGAGCACGAATGAGGGACTGGTCTAACCAACTGTAGTTTGTCATTTTATTGTGTTTTCAGTATGTTTTCATGATGTGTTTTTTAATCCATATTTCTATCGTCCACCCTATCTGCAGCTTGAACTGAAAAATAATTAACTGAGAGAGAAGGTCGTCCTGCTGTAATTGATTAGTTTTGAGGATAATTGCTTTGTCAGTGGTTAGGGGATAACCTGTGTCATGTACATATCTGTGTGTTTCTGTGTGTGTGTGTGTGCGTGTGCATGCATACTTTCATAATCCCATTCCAATTGTCTCCGGTGGATACTCGAAACAGCGTGAGGAAGGCCATCCCAAAGTTCTCGAACGTAGCATGCCGACTCAGACCCTCGCAGGGGTTATTCTCATTACACTCTGTAACACACACACACACATACACACACACACACACACACACACACACACACACACACACACACAGACATTAAAGTCATTGCACTGTAGTAGTCTTGTGGTTGTTGCACTAAACAACCAGGGAAAAAAATGAGGATATGTGATCGTTTGCTTGGATAGAGTGTCAGTGTCTTGTTAAAGGATCTTGTGATACCGACATACACTGAGAACACACATTCAACACACACAAAGACACACACACAGATGCAGGCTACTAAGCAGTGTGTCCCTAAGGGCATGGCAGAGGAGAAGGGAACAGATAACAGTCTTCTAGAGGACAAGGGAAGTCTCTATCAGTTAGAGGCTTGATTTGATAGAAAGCCCTCAGGAGCCTGTTTACTATATCATAACAGCCAGAAGACATTTCCTTAGTTTTGAACACAAGGTCAACTTAACAGGAAGCCAGAGAGGAATGAGACAGTTCTCAGGGCATTCTCAGTATCTCCTTCGCTATTCAAAGAATCAGCCACAAGGAGAAAAACAGAGGATGGAGAATCTTCACATACCTCTTCCACAATGCTAGTTTGCAGCTAGTTTGTAGGGGAAAACGTAATAGATGTTTTCCTTTATATTCTAATACTATGCACATATGTATCTATGTAAAATGTAAAGCGCACACACTACCCTGAGGCTCATCTCCTCTCTGTCATAGATAGACTGGCAATAGCTATCAAGTCATTCTAATTCTCTTCATGGTACACCATATGAAACCCCTTCCCTTGAGCAGACAAGGTCTACACACTGAATAAAGCCAAAACAACAACACAAATAAATCAAGCTTCCACAGGACCAGAAATCTGGGGCCAGCTGAACTCTTTTGATCTAAACATCAAAGCAGTAGAAGAGAAAACATGTGAACTGAGCATGCATGTGAAGTGAATTTGCGTCCTGAGTGCTGCTCCCACATCAGCTCATTGAGTTGTTTACTTCCTCAACACTTCTAAAAGTCAGCCTAGATGATGCATGTATACCAGTCTACCCACAACACACAGGACAACAGTAGTTCTCAAGACATCCTAGGCCTCATTCACATGAGCTATTTGCTATTATGCTCTGAACCAATGCCTCTCTCTTTGCTATTATAGAAAGACCGAAAGCAAGAGTATATAGACTAAGGTCAAAACGACAACAACTAAAAAATCCAGTTTCCTTGGCAACAATGTGGAAGTTGTGCAAACGTGGAATCAGCACTGGGACCGGAATCCTTTTTGGTAAAACCAGCCAAACTGTTCAAGCCTCAACGCTTTACAGTATAAAGAACGCAGTCCCCGCTCACTTAAACCGAAGTAACATGCTAGTCCCATGCCACCTCTTTAAGTTCAATTCTACTTTCTAAAAGGCAGACTACTAAGCCGTCTCAGCTGAATTGAGAATTCATAGTGCCTTCAGGAAACCTTCCTCTCTACCACAGCTGTCTCAGAAGAGCTCTCTCCTGTTATAGACTATATAGCTGTGGACCAAGATTATGACCCAAAATACAGGGTCATGATATAGAATCACACTGAGAAATCCCTGGGAAACCTTCACTGGCTGATACAGGGCTACTGAGAAGGACTGAAAACTGAGAATTAAATATCCTCCTCCTTTCTATCACAGGTAACACTGAGGAAATCCCTCCAATCACAGACTGTACAGGATAACCTCCCAATTCAAGCATATGGTTCTTTTTATTGCTTTTCAGGCTAGATCGAACTCTTAACATAACACACTATAGGGCCATGTTGAGAAATCCCACCGACATTGTAATTCTCTGCTCCAGGGCAACAGAGAGGGACTGAAAATCTACACATACCCTCTTTACGGCTCACCCTTAGGACCATTTTCTTATAAATTTTATAATTATTATAGGATACATTATAGACCAGTGCTTTAAAAAAATTTCTCTGGTGTCACGTATTTTTACACTTACTGCGAAAGTATAGCTACTTTTTAGCTCAGGGTATTTTATTCAGCCCAATTGCAAGGACTGTATCAAATAGGCAATAACTTTAACAATTTGGGGAACCATTTTAATCCTCCTGTGACCCACCTGTAGCTCCTGTTCCATGCTGTGAAATCACCACTATAAACTGTATACTACATTTTTTTCCATCCCTATCTCTGAAATAGGTAATTTTCAGAATAATTTTCAGAATAACCTCTCCCATAGAGGGTCACACTAACTTAAAAATACATCTCCCCTATCTGATTTTCAGATAGGGGAGATTCAGGCTAGTTCACCCAGAATGCTCAGGGGAGCCTCTCCTAAATGTCAGACCAATCTATGGACCATTTGACCAGGGCACTTGTCCAAATAGATGAGGGCCAGCGGGCAGCCTCACTCTTACTATCCTTTCCTTTTCCCCAAAAATGGGACACATTTAACAACTTGTGCTTATAAGCGGTGTGCACTAGGGTTAGACGACACATTGGCTTGCCAATATATCAGCCCGATACTTTCTTAAATATTGGATATCGGCCAGTAAATGTTGTCCATCTTCAATATGATGGAGGTTCCTCCCTGACTGCAGCTACATAAACCAGTCTCTAAAACCTTTAGACAATTTTATTTTTTCATTCATGTTTTTTGTCAATTATTTCTTAATTTAACAGGAGTTTAGTTTCACCGAGCATTGAATCAGTGGGGTGGGTCACCCTGCCTTAAAGAGCTGCTGACCCACCTAAAAGAATTTCACTGGTCTGGGTTTCAATGGAGAGTTTAGTGTCACATGGTCTAAACACTGTTTTAGAGGCTTTTACATCATCCCATAAATAGAATAACATTCTCAGAGAAACACTGAATCCTTGTCATTTCCGGGTCAAATTTCAGAGCTTAGATTGTCTTTGTTTCTTTCTGAGAGCAAATACACACAAGAACCTATTTTCTGATTTAATGAGCCAATCAAGTCCAACGTTGCCATTTCAGATTCCACAGATCGTGCTGCTGTGAGGAGGAGGCCTCTGAGGAGGAAAAATGATACAGGATTTCTACTCTGATTTTCAAACTTTGTGTGGGACGGATTCAGCACGGCAAAATCTCATCCAAATCCTGCACGTGCATCCTCTCTAAGTCAATAAGACAAAGCTGATCTTGCAGCTTGGATGAATTTTGGGAAGCCAGCCCCGAGCTATTAGGCTTACTCTACCCCATCCTCCTCCCTGTAAACAAAGACGTTAAGAGGTCAAGCTTATCTGTCTCCCCTTGTGGTAAACTAGTTACTACGACTTTGACATCTCACGTTTGTTTAATTAATAGTTACAAAGAACTACTTGCTATCTGAGGCTTATTAAACCATGTGGCATTGAGTATCTGAGGGTCACATTCATAGACATAAGGTTCTCCCTATAGACCAAGCCCCTATTGGGCCCTGCCTTCTATTCCTCCTCCTTTTCACCTCCTCAAATTCGGTTCCAACCAAAAAGCAGCTCCTCCCCCTCAGAACAAACCCCTATCCCACCCATCCACCTCATCCTCTACCTCCTCCTCCTCTTCCTACCAGAGGCACCTCCATGTTGTAAATTTCCATGTTGTTTATTTAAGCTAGCAGGCTGTGTCACATTAGTATTACACACCAACACAACACACCAGAGCCCATTCTCTCGCCTCCTCCACCACCATGTCCTCTTCCACCATCATTTCTGAGTCTTCCTACCAAGGAGCAGCCTCTCGCTTATAATGTTTACACATGTATCCAACATTTTACACCCTCTCTCTCCCTGATGTTCAACACTCACCCTCTCTCTTCTTCTTTCTCCAAATACTTCTCTTTTCTCCTACTATTGGTCAGCCTTCAATAGCTACTTGTTGGCGAGTCAAGGGCTTTATTACTGTACAGCTGAAGGGTGAGTACAGCACAGTGCAAACCTCGTTTTGTGTTCACTATCATTTTACACACAATGACAAGACATCGACCATCTGATGAAAAGTTCCTTCACCGAAAACCCTTTATTCCTCCTACACCTAGCCCATGTAGTGAAAAGATGAAGACGAGAGCATGTGTGTTGAATGTTTTTGTAATGCAGAATTCAATAGGTGATCATCATTATTAAATCCCTGAGACCTCTTGTAGCTCAAAAAAGAAGAACGAGACGCAAGAGAAAGAGAAGAAAGATGTAGAACTCTTTGTGCCTGCCTTGAACACGACTATGGATGAGAGGCCAAAGTAACGTGACCTGAACCTTACCAGGCTGGATCGCATTACTCTCCACTGGCCAAACCTCTATCAGAGTATATTCTACTCCTTCGGCTATTGTAAACCCTTGAGCAGCAGGTAATGTGAGGGGAAGAATGGACAGTGGAGGTGTTCTGCACATCCACTAACTGGACAAAAGCCAAAACCAAGAATAAAAATGGAGAGGAATGTTCACGTTTCCAAAAATGGAAAACAGACGTTCTCTCCCTTTTTCTAATGTGAAGAGCAGAAGAATAAAGACATTTCACTGAGAACAACCATTTCTTCACCACAGGAACTGCATTCGTTTTGTCCCCTCAGATGCCTTTTTGTTCATCTTCTTCCCTTATCCTCTCTCTGATCTGCTCCCAGAGAAAATGAGTTTGATGTACATGGCCTTTTACGGAAATAGTATGCAAACCGATGTGATCGTGTGAATGTGATACTTCCCTCTGATATGAAAATGGTAGAGAGAGAGAGAGAGAGAGAGAGCGCAAGAGAGAGAGAGAGATGGATGTAGAGAGAGAAGTTTCAAGAGAGACAGAATTCAGGCGAGAGGAAATATGCTAAAAATTCACAAGTCGTGACTGTGGTAGTAATGAGTGTCTTCAAAAACCTTTTCTGCTGAAGCTTGTGGACTGCGGTGGTGTCTGTCTGTGTGTGTGTGTGTGTGTGTGTGTGTTCTCCCTGTAGTGCGACTGACCCAGTTTGCCGAAGAGCTCCACTCCCAGCGCAGCATAGATGAAGAAGAGAAGCATGAAGAGTAGACCCAGATTTCCCACCTGGAAGCAAAATTCTAGTATTAGATCCCGAACACACAGCAGGACAGTGTAAACCTTGCTAATTCAAAGCCCTTGGGAATGTAAGGCAGTAGGATTGATTTCATTATATTTATTTCATTTGACCTTAATTTAGCCACGCAAGATAAATAAATGGTAGAACAAGACCAAATCTTTTCATAAAAACTGTCTGGCACTTGAGCAAAAAGCTGCTGAATCAAAGCACTGTCAGAAGAAACAGGCCATGAATTTTTCCCCTTTACTTTCTACTGAAGCATTCAAATACCATGCTCCTTCAGTTTTATTTAGGATGACTGCGCACAAAGATTGAATTGGCAGCTTTCCCTTGTGACATTATTTGGATAAAACATAGTACAATATACTTTATCAGATCTGAAATGATTTAGACTATTCCACATTTTTGCCTGCAAGAAACTACTGAAAGATTGGATTTTTATATATCAAAAATCAATGACATTTTAGTAACAACTGCTTTCTGCTCAACACACCGACAAACAACTCTCCATTTGTATTGCTCCTCTTGGTGGCGAAACTAGAGTGCTGCAAAAAAGGCATCTTTACTTGTTACTTGTTATTGCCGTGTCTGAAAAAACATACCGATTGATTGTTTATTGAATGTTGGAAAGCTGCAGCGCAATCAAACCTGTCATTGATTGTGCATCGTCGTGTGTCAATGTCTGCATATTTTTTTGCATCTGACTGCCATGCAGATGCCATACAGAGGCATCTCTTGGACATCCATTGAAAGGAACCTGTCATCAGGATGAGAAGGCGCTTTGCCTTCAGTAACATCAGGGGGGATGTCGGCTGTGCAATCTGGCTCTACAAATCATTGTTCACAAGGCAGCACAGTCTAATGATCAAGTCCCTATCTGGCTCCACTGGGCATCTGTTACACTCAGCACATTTCAACGATTTCTTGGCTCGCTGTGTACTGTGGTAGCACAGTCTCCTCTGATGATCCCACAACAACTTGAGCAGATGAATGGCGGGACACGTCTTGGTAGCTAAGTTGTGGAGAACTGTCAAACCATTCCACCTAACCAATCATCAACACTGTATAGCCGACTTCATTTCCTTCATTTTTTGTGACTCAATAAATATCCTATCTGATGTATTTGGTAGTTATTTGTATGCATGTTTCTTGTTTTATATCATAAAGCCGATGGGCATATTGTAAGGTTTCAGGTGTGTAAAGAAAGGCGCGCCCAAATGTTAGGTTAGCTGCTTACCGCTGTGCAGAACTTAGAATTGACTAGTGGGCATGTGTGTAGAAAAACAACTTTAGCATCACTGACCCGCACTTAAGGTCTGAATCAGGACCAATATGAACAAAAACATCATCAACATACTAAAAAAGGAGCAGCATGCCCCTGACAAAAATGTAAAAAAAAATTGTGTTCGAGCCCTAGACCTCAGAATGTCTGTGTTTACCTGAGGCAGTGCCTGCATGACAGTGTCCAGGAGAGATCTCATCCCGGTGGCCATCTTCAAAAGCTTCAGCACTAAGGAGAAATATAGGAGCAGTCTTAAACAGCTAACTTTTTGTATGTTATGTCATGTGTGTGTGTCTTTGAATGTCTTTGTGCATGTTGGAATCAGGATGTCTCAGTTGAATTGAGAAACTTCAAGCCTCCCTCTCTGTCACAGCCAGCCCATTGTAACTCTCCTACAGTGACTCCTGTTTCTGTTTGCACATTTGTGAATGAGTGTATGCAACTAAGACTTCTGTGAGTTTCATGTGAACGTGTGTGTGTGTGTGTGTGTGTGTGTGTGTACCTCGTGCTATCCTGAGTACTCTCATGATCCTGATTATAGTGGGATTTATGGGCAGCGCTGCATTCATCTTCAACTCCTCCAGGGTGATGCCCATGATGGACAATGCCACGATAGCTAGGTCCAGCTGGTTCCACCTGAACACACACACACACACACACACACACATACACACACGCACATACGTACAAACACAATTAAGTTACATTATAGGCGTTTAGCTGACACATCCAGAGCAACATTGGGCAAAAAGCTAAAGAGTAAGGGTCCAGTGTCTTATTACAAATGATCCAGTATGTGAAAAAAGTACAAAACAATTGATAGCACTAAATTAAAATGAATTATTTCACTTTGTTGAATGATAGCACATTAGTTCTTGGTTAATGAAATGATATCACTTTTACTAACTGTTTTTTACAGATATGGAATGATGAACTTCAAGTAATGTTCTTTTACCAAAATGGAAATTTCACAGAAACCTATAATAATTCATAAATAATAACATATAGTTGTATGAGCACATAATAAATATCAGTTGTACAGCATCAGTTTGTGTGTTGGGCGTGTTCACATCGGTGCCCATTCCGGTATGTGTTACCTGTCTTTGAAGAACCTGTGTATCCCGAACGCCACAAGCTTCAGCAGGGCCTCGATGACGAAGATGCAGGTGAAGACGTAGTTACAGTACTTCAGAACCTCCTCTAGGTACTGAACACACACACACACACACACACACACATTTATTTCATATTATATCACTGACTAGCTGCACCTTCAATTTTTCTGGCAATAAAATAAAATATATATGTGTGTGTGTGTGTGTGTGTGTGTTACCTGCGGCTGGTTGTAGTGCTCAATGCTCATGGTGCAGACGTTGATGCAGATGATGATGGTGATGAAGAGGTCCAAGTAGTAGCTGGTACACAGAGTGTGGATGGACAGTCGCAGGGGGGAGTAGTCCGCATAGTAGGGCCTCTGCTGGGCCTCTGGAACACACACACACACACACACACACAAACACAGACATGAACACACACACACACACACACACACACACACACACACAAACACAGACATGAACACACACACACACACACACACACACAAACAGACATGAACACAGACATGAATACAGTCAAAATATTTCAACGCAGACAGAAACAGTGCAAGTGTGAATGATTGATAAACATTACAGCACAGAGAGGGTCACATGTGGACATGAGGGTCAGAGGCATGTAGTATGTTGCATGATATGCATTCGGGCCAGGGGCAGTTCACTGTCAGTTGCTAGAATGATGCACAGATTCCCAATTATTTCTTAACACGTTTCAAATGACAATCTCCTCACGACAAAAGATTTTCCTTTTGGAATTTGAAAAAAAATCTGCTTCCTGGTTTAACTGTGAATCGAACCCAGCCCAGATATGTAGCAGTGACCTATTGCATGTGTTTATCTGTGTGAAACAGTATTCGTATCCATGTATATGTATACAGTGTATTGGCGTGTGTGTGACCCTCCCATGTGATGTAACATGCCCTGTCTAAATGTCGCATGCTGACGTGCCCTCGGTGTAAACATGACTTCCTACGGCTGGGAGGAGCCGCTCAGGGTAAGCTCAACAACACAACCATTCACAAACACCGTGGGGTCCATAACACCATCTATTTGTCTGAACAAATCATTTTCACTTCAATGAATTATCTCTTTGTTTTCTTTTAAATGAATGAAAATCAATTAATCTACTGTTGAACTGTTAGATTTCATGATTCATTCCAAAACTGGACACGGCTGTGATGCTGAACGCACACCTGAGCAGCTGTCCTCTCCACTGACATCACACAGTAATTTAATTGAGAGGAAAAATCTCAATAGTCTAAATAGTATTGCATTGACGTGAAGACAGGATAGCCATCGCCAACGCTGTCTGTATTGAACAATTAACAATTACATTATTGCTTCTGCTCATCGGCTTGCATGAGCATCACGTACAGTTGAAATGCTTTCCTTGTGACTGGTGAGTAAAGACAGGGTTGACTGTAATTTTAAAGGACAATGACTATTTTTACAGATTTTGTCACGTCAAGCCTTTGCACCTCACTTGTTTCTTTGAATTTACAGTTGAGCACCTCAAGCCTCTACTTGGATTGTTGTTAAGTCCAGTATTCACTTGACAGCTTTTCAAGTCAACTTTTCATAGACTTTGAAAAAGTCCAAACCATTTTATTACCACTTATTTTTATGATGTGTTTTCAAAGGCTTTAGTGGGCCTGGGAATGGGAACTTTTTCAGTTCAAATTTTTAAAAAATCACCAAAATTGTAATTACAAAATTTCGTTTTTTCTCTGGGACAGATATGTGAGGAACAAATGAACAGTTTTAGACTATTGAGACCCCTTACTAACACCTACAAGCCGGAAAAAAAGTGGTGCTCTGCTCACACCAAATACTGCCTTGTCATATGTGATCAATGTGTGTTGGATAGTTGCATGATTTTGGCCAAAATGTGTGGTCCTTTTCTGCTATGTTAATGAGTCTGCTGGTCAAAACATATGCTTGTTTTCTTTCATTTTTCATTTATTTTTGTGGGTCAAGACAAGTGTGTAATCAATGTGCGTTGGACAGTTGCATATGATTTTGAACTGTGGCCAAAGTGTGTGATGCGTTTCTGCTGTGTTTCTGTGAGTTTGCCATTCAAAGCATGAGCTTGCATCTTCTACAAGTATTTTTCTGTTTCTTTCACGCAGCAAAACAGGTATCAACTTAACCAAAATTTTATTTTTCCCCGGGAGAAATTTTTGTCGAATTTCCCCCTGGGGATCAATAAAGTGTCTATTTATCTATGTAGGACGTTTGTGGTTCTAGCAGCCAAAGTGTCTGCTATGTTTCTGAGTCTGCCAGTCAAAGCATGTTTACAGGTATTGTCCTCTTACCAGCCGTGTCGAGAGACGCCTCAGGGTCAGGGTTGCACATGCACTCGGG
>OOFE01043831.1:23332-36670 GCA_900323365.1 Monocentris japonica | reverse complement strand
ACTGAAAAGACAATAAACAATCATGAAATCAATTCTGCTAAACGTCTGCAGTCCTTGACATTTTAACAATGCTCAGAAGGTCACTGTATGAGCGAAGGGACCGGGAGCCCCTCTAGATTATAAAGCCTGTCTGTCTGTCTGTGCGTCTGGCTTGCAGGTTGGCTACTGAAGCCCATCTAAAACGTCTGGAGTTGAACTACAGAGAACAATCAAAGCACCATTTCTTCTTCTCCAGCTAAAGTCTTTGTTCGCAACCTACAATAAATGAAGATGAATTGAGCGATCCCCAAAAGGGAAAGCCATTACAGCAGCAAAGAATCCAAAAGAGATGAAAATAAAATACATTTAAAAACTTGAAGGCTAAAGATACAACATCAGCAGAGTTCAAAGAATTCTCACTATGTTGACTATTGACAGAGTTAAAGACATTTGTAGTTTACACGTGTAATTTACAGTCTGGTGCAAGAGTGGATATGCATGGTTTGCATGGTATGCAGGGAGGTGTGGTTAAAATCACCAGAGATTGCCATGAAAGTGAAGGGATGCTGCGGTGATTATCTGTAAACCAAAAAGAAGATTGTAGCTCCGCTTGTCTACGTTCATCTCGCCACTTTGTCTGACTGACTTCCTGGGTAGAATCCACCATGGGGGAGTCTAGGTGGCTCGCTAGCAGAGAGTGCCTTGCTAAGAATACCTGTGCTGTCGCCTGCACCGGTTTCATTCCAGGGAATCAACCGTACGGACTTAGTGCTGACCCCTACTTTACTTGAACACACACACACACACACACACACACATGCAAACACAAACAATCATTTGGCTCGATAATGACTCTGAAGTAGGAAGGGTGGTCTTTCTAAATCTGGAGAATCACATACATTATACTTGAAAAACACAAATGAAAGAACTCAAACCAACTCAAATGAACAGATGAGGTCAGTTGGCGGTGATAGCAGCTGACTGACAGACATTTCAAAGCAGCAACAAAGGGACATGAGGTACCGAAACGCTAGACAGAACCGCTATCAAACCAAGGATTTCCCTCATAGCTGCACGTTTAGGTAATTGCAAGACTATTACCATCTGTTTGTGCTTGTCTCTCCATGTTTTAGGCCTTAAAACAAACATCATTTACTCCGCCGTTTCCCTGGGCAAACAGCTGCTAAGCTTTGATAGGTTTTAAATATTAGGTGGCAAAGCTTCCCCATTTTCCACAGGGTGATAATGTGCCACGGAGAGACACATAGCTGTTTATTTCCTTCTGTTATGTGCATGCAGGTTGATTCCCTTTTTGCTCGGCTGCTTGTGACCTGTGCTCCTCAAAGCTTAACGAGGTGGGCGATAATTGCAAGGCTTTGAACTGCACTGTAAATGGATGATTGCATATAAACAAACACAGACAAGAGCTTGGCGGGTTACAAAGAGCCCTTGGATTCTTCTTGGCGTTCCTACAATTTTTACCATGTCTCTCACCCTGACCCCATCTCTCACCTTTATTTCATCCCACTCGCTTCACATCCCAGTCACGCCCAGTCTCCCCCTGTCTCCCTGTCATTACAAAGCCTATGGAAGTGTGAGCGGTATGTAGTTGCCGGGAAATGTGAATTGTATGGGGGAGTATGGAAATGTGAGTAGTATGCCAAGTGAGAAGGAGGATGTACTGTAGATCTGATCCGAATGAAGATGGCTTCCACGGTCTCGGTGAATTCTCCAATGCATCAATCTCTCCATTGTTTACATACTGATAACTTGAATGTAGATGTTTTTGTTTATTATTTCCATGGTATTTCTGCTCTAAAATCAAGTCTAGAATGGAGAGAGTGGATTACATCAAACAACCCACATTGTCTTGGCCAGGCAGCATGCATCCCAACCAACTGAGCTTCCGTGGTGATCCACATCTGTGAACATCTGCTATTATAAGGCATGCATGTCTATATGTTTAGGTATAATCTCTTAATTTTCAAAAACAAATAGTACCAACCTATAGAACCAAACAAATAGAACCCAACCTGGGCACCCTAGTAATACAGTGGCAGCAATTATAGAAGTATCCCATCATGCACTAATTCCTTGACTCTTCTGACCCCTGAAAATAGGATAATATTGAACTTTTCCAAGCAATTGCTCTCATGTGAGGCACAGTACTGCAGAAGTAATTCACCATTGCATGACACTTTCACAATTTAACTTCACATTTGATTACAATGGATCAGGTCAGACCACATCAATACAAGCCAGTGCACCCCTGTCAGGAACAAGCCAATCAACAGTGTATAATTTCTCCCAAATTCACCAGTGGAGACTTTCTCTCTGAGATACTAAAAGACGTTAACATGCTTACAGCCACATGGGGAGGCAGGAGAAGCTCCAAAACGTGATAAATTAGCTCTATAACATAACATATTGATGTACAGTAGTAAGCCCTGCAGCAGACATCTGTGTTTGTGTTCATGTGTGTGTGTGTGTGTGCGTGACTCATGCTTGCAGAGCCTCATACTGATCACACCCAGTAATACCATCAGGTAGAGGTCACACCACATGATGTTCTTGCAGGAAGCTGTAAACATGGTAGATACTGACCACCTGGAGGGATGCAGAGGTCAGAGGAGCTCCATCAAAAGATGAGCGAGGGAGACAAAGGTGGAAGCATTAAAGGGGAGGAGGAAGATGGACCAGGCCTGTCTGATGATCCCAGTGGAGGTGATTTAGAACTGAGATGCATGTTCATGGAGATTTACTGCACTAGTGTACTTCAATCGATCACTCTCGGTAAAAACAGAAGTAAAGCCCACCCGTGTGTCTTAACTAAAGGCAGGAAAAGAATGAAAGTAAGGTAGCTCGTGCAAATTCTTTTACTTGTGTTTTACTCGTGTCATACTGTGAGAAATGAGCTTTGTAAACTTGAGGTATCTCTGCGTAAAGCCTCTATCCAACACTTCAACACTTTCTACACCTGACTTCGCTACTTTCATCTCCCGCAGCAGCGTGAACAGCAGTCCTGGCTGCTCACTATCTGCTCACCATCTGTATGCACAGAGCAATGGTCGGGTAATGGTGATCCCTGGGTGGAGATTAAGAGAGTGACGAACCACATGCTCAGTAGTGTGCTCTAGGTCATTCGACTGTGGAAAGGACAAACCTCCCGACGACAACCTGTAGGCTAGCTCTACCTCTTTGAAGGCAGAGTTATACCTGGGATCCTGTCCGGCATCTATTCTGAAGAGGAGTGCGACAGGGAACAAGGTGTCCGTTCTCGTCTCTTGAGATGAGTCCTAACTCCGTGGCAAGATGGGAATCGGAAAGGCCATGCGGGGTGCCTAACGAGGAGCTAAAATGAAAAGTGAATGTAACATTCACTTCCATAATAGCATACTGCGGAGATCAGGGGATAGACCTGACAACCGATATGATATGACTGCCAGGTAGAAAGATAAATGAAATGTATAGGCATTTAAAAGTGTAACAAAAAAAAGTGTGTGTGTGTGCACCCTTTGCCCTTGCCCCACCACCCAAAGTAGAAAGGGAAAAAAAAAATGAAATCACAGTGATATCAGCAGGACGGTTAGAAATATACTGCATCGATTCTTCAGAAGCTCCACACTCCCCCTCACACCATGTCTCTTCCATCATTCCTCTACTTTCATCTCAAAGAGGTTGGGGTTGGTGAGAGGCAACGTGTTTGTGCTATTTGGAGCTCTCCACCCACTGTGGTCCTCAGCAGGGGCGTCTGCAGCCCATCTCCCTGCTGTCCCACCCAAGCTTTGAGGCCTCACCCCTTTGCCCTTTCAAGCCTGACCTCAACCTTTAACAGCAAGCGGACAGGCACAAGAAGACAATCTCCATCTATCTCTGCAATTTCACCAAAGCCTCTTTTGTTACTCTCATTCGAGATTTTTCTTTTCTGTCTGTTTCATGAAAGTGATGGGTCGTCACTTTGAACTTCTATCCCGGCTGCAATGGCAGATTGTATAAATGCAACAATTATCTGTAACCCCGGGGTCCTGTGCCATGTCTTAAAAACTGAGAGACAGAATAGAATAGACGGAGTAAGGTTGTCAAAAACAGCTAAATTGTTCTCTGAAGAGAAATTAAGGGCTTTTATGAATGGAACATGTTTTCTTCTGCAAATACACAAAAGACGCAGACCAATTCAGCTAGTGATATAATGAAAAGGAGTTAGCAATTTCGTAACATAGTAAATGGCATCAAATAAAAGCATTTACACTGTAAGCCTGCCCTTTTGTGCTCTACATGAGAGGCATGTAGTTACCGCTGAAATCAAATAATCCAGTCAACCTTTGCCACCACTCATGGGCACTGAGTGCAATTCACCTAGAACAAGGCCCTGTAATTTACGAATCACCTTTGTTTTGCTGTCTGGGGGCATCTGTGGTGCCCAGCTGTCAGCGTCTGACTGAGACGTTTGTTTATCGCAATCAGACAGAGTGAGCAGAAGCACTGCAGATTCTACAAATTACATCCGTCCACTTAGCTACACCTGAAAAACACAGCGACGCAGCTTACCGAGATCAAGGCCTTAGCGGATGCCGAAGATGGAAAATGAATAACTTATTTTTGGTTGTGTACACAGGGAAACAGAAATTAATCTCTGGACATATTGTGTAGAGGAGGGAGAAGTCATAGGGGAAATAAATCTTTCCAGTGTGTTTCACCCAGCTATGTGTTCTCAGAATTCAATTCCTCCTCTCTTTCAATTCTAGACATGGCCCGTGGCATTTGGTGGTCAAAATGATTAACTTTCTAACTAAAACTTCAAAAGTGACCCTCCATGTCTGTTCTCCCTCCAATGTCTCTCTATTTTAGTGTGTGTGTGCATGTGTGTGTGTGTATGCAAAAGGGTCCAGGTGTCCCTGCAGAATAATTTGCTACATGCTGCAGATAAAAATGAGATGCCATAAGAGAAATTGATTCAAGACTTTGGAAATAGCACATTGTGGCCATGGATATGAAAATTGGGACAAAAGATTCCCAGTATAGTTCTGTCACACTTAATTTTAGTGTTCATACAAATAAAAAAAAACATTTTAAGCCCAACACCTTGGCTGAGAGGCAGGGGAGGGTGTTAAAACCACCACACAAAACATGCTTTTTTGCCTCTGGTCAAAAGAGGAGAGAGACACATTGATTTAGTTTATTTTCTGTTCTAAACAAAAGCTATTCTCCACTGGCCGTCTGTTTCTGTCTGCTTCTGTCTGTTTCTGTCACACCTTACAATGCCTCTTTTTATTGGCTGGCGTACAGTGCTGGAGGGAAAAAAGCCAAAGAGAAAATCAGACACATTTTTTTACCAAATTCTCACCAGTATTGATCAGCACTGCATCATTGCAGGCAACGTCAAATTGGATATTCTGAGGTACCTCATCATAAATTCTCAAAATAGAAAACTATTACAGGCATGCACTCAGTGTCCATTTCTGTTGCATTCAGTCTTGGTTTATAGCAACTGTGGAGTTGATCCAACAGCTGGGGGTCATTTAATGACCATCACCCACTTTTCACTTTAACTCTTCTTTACTCACTTCCTCAAGCAGCTGGGCTGTGCAGACTGCCTGCCTGGCTCAAAAACGACACTGATTTTAAGTCTTGGAATACAACCTGGCAAATTCATTATTCAAAACCTGTACAAAACTTCACCAGCCTGCAGCTTATACCCTGCATCAGATTACACAGCATATTTGAGAGGCCTAGTAGACAGGTCTGGTGCATGTCTATTTTATGGGGCTGGCTACAATTGTCTGTATTTTCTGTAAGATGTGCAGCTGTATTGTGTTATTTTTTTGGGAGAATGATAAATGATACATTTGAATCCTACTTTTGATCCTACATCATATGTCTCTTGGATTACTGTACATATATTGAAACCCAGACCACTTTGAGCTGGGTGTTCAGCGTGGTCCCTGAAGGACTAGCGCGCAGCATGATCAGGCACTCATCTGGCTCAGCCTCTGCTTCAGAGCCCAGGGGACCACAGCCTCGTGTTAACTCCACGGTAGCAGAGTTACACAGAGTTACACAGAGTTACACGTACAAGAACAGATGGCCTATTTGGCTGCAGAGCTTTCATTTGACTGGATATTTAGTGCATGAATTCAACATGGCTTCCCGTCTCCATTGAGTTCAATGCGAGTAATGATTCTATGAGCTCTATTTCTGTGTGCGTCACTGTCATTGGTAAGTGTGCTTTGCAGCTGCTTACAGCTCAATCCAGAAATGACCCATGGCCTCATATTCCTCCCTTGGAAATATCTGATGGGATTCAACATGCATTCTGATTGGCTGCGTAGACAAGTGCACAGACATATGATATTGAAATTGAGGCCACCTAAAGCATTGTGATGACATTTATATTACAATCCTATCTCTTGTCATTTGAAGTGGAACTATTGCTTAATTTCATATAAAAATTACAGTTTAAAAAAATCACAAATGCACAATTTCCTAGAGAAGGTGTCATGTAAGTGGCACACAAATCATCTGAAAACAGTGACACAAGCTCAGTTTTTGGTAGGATTTATATTTAAGAAGATTACACATGTGACACATAAGACTTGTAAAATGGCACAAATGTGTGAGGAGCTTTCATTTAGGAAGACTGAGCTTCTAGCTCTATTTGAGAGGAACCTATTATACTCATCATAACCGCTGCCCTTTACTTCATTCTTACGTTCGTAATTAATACTATCCATATGCTATTTACCAATTACTGATTTTGAATTTGCTTTTCAAAGCTTTAGGCGTTATTCTTTTCTCCAGTCATGCATCTCTAGCAAGCAATTAAACTGATACCAAAGTTTGCCTAGTCACAAGGGCCCATTTATGGTGGTGATGTAGCTTTGAAATATATCTGAGTCTCTCTCTCTCTGAAACTGCGCAGAAGGAAAATGGTAAAAACAAACCAAGTTCACAAATCCCCTGCTATCACACAAACACACACACACACACTCTCAGACGCCTATTTTTAGCCCGTACAATTAAATTAGCATACATCTTCCACCCCATGCTGGAAAAATCAAGTGCTATGTTGGACGGCTCAGCGTGGTTGCTATTAAATATCCTCCCTTTCTAGAATTCCAGGTAATTTGTCTCATCTCGCGTTGGTCTGTTTATGTAAAATAAATGTACCCTCAGTGTTTACCTGAAGCAATTTCTTCCTTCAGTTTTCAACTTATCAGAGTATATCCATGAGGGAACAGAATACTGTTAGAAAACATGATGCAATAACGTTTCATAAAACTTATTCTTTACACAAATACAGATTTAAGTTAGTATGATGACAACACTGTGCCAAGGAGTGTTGGAGAAGGAAGTAGGGAAAGTGCATATACAGACATTCAAAAATGCACACACACACACACACACACACACACACACACACACACACACACACACATACAGACTAATTTGTTCTGCTGACTGATGCACTTCAAGACCTCCCCAGTCTCTCTTTGGCTTCATGAGTGGCTACTTGCATGTCACACTTCATGGGTTTCTCTCCTCTTAGATCCTGAAATGTGATGTGGGAGTGATCGGAGAAACTGTTTGATTTGATTATTTTAGGCAAAAGAAATAGAAATTTAAAATTCATACTGAGTGGATGACACATGAAAGTATTAAAAACATTTATTTGTGTTCTGCTGTGGTCCAAATAATAAAGAAGGGACATGCATGTGTAAAGATACTGTAGCTGCTGTCATGGGACAAATAAGTTTGTTTTTTTTTCTTCTTCTTACATGAATTTAATGTTTACTCGGCCATTTTTGATGTTGAGTGAGTCTCATGACTGTTGGGCCTTTGAAACCTGTTGAAACAGATCCATGTTTTGTAAATACATGGGAATCAGTAATAACACAACTCTTTTCTTCATTCCTGAATAAACACACTTTTGTAGATACATGTCCAGCACTATACTGTAGGTTTCTCATGGGTGACTTGGATATGAGCTGCTCTACTGTGATTGCCTCCATACTTGTTTGCTTAAGGATACTGCTGCGCCACTGACTCATCATGTTATATATCCTAAGAGATGATACATTTCCTGAGAGAGTAAATTGGATCTATTTATGGAATGGAAAGAGAGAGTTGAGGAGAGAGAGAGAGAGAGAGAGAGAGAGAGAGGTGTGTGTGCTGGGGATGGTGAGTTGGAGGGCATTTTTCAAAGGCCTGCAACATTCATTGTGTTTGAGTTGTCAAACGCACGATATCTTACGATATCTTATGCATCCTAGGTGAAGGTTAAGGTTAGGGTAAGGTTTTGGTCATGGCTAAATAAGAACAATGTTTGTTGAAAATTAAAACTTTACTCACAGAGGAAAACTGAAAATGTATAAGGTCTTGAACTCGGGTAACTGGAAGGCAAGCGTACACACCCATCCGCCACCCTGACCTCCATGCATCCTCCATCTTTCCTCTCCACCATGCTATTTCTATGACAAACTGCTGCCTGCTTCATGATTAGCACAATATATGAAATTACAGTGTACTATGTTTCATAACTATTCATGACTAAGTATGAATGTGACATAAGAACAGGCGGCTCATTTCAAAAAGGTCCAGGTTGAGCCATCATCATCGACCATTAACAGCATGCAGTCCCTCTGTTTCACATCTCTGGCTGCTGACTCTTTGCACTGTGCGGCCGTGCGTGAATTAGGAGTGTTTGGAAAGAGTGAAAGCAGATGGCTGCTTAACAACAGTAGAAGGTTTGTTTTAGTCCTCCTAGCTGCCAGATAGGTTGGGTCTGCAACGTGCGACAGGGCAATGAGTGAGCCAGAAAGCATTTGAAAGTTTAGTATACTTTTCAACTTACCTTACAACTTACCTGGTGCTAGCTGGCACCCACCGGCCGATCTAAACGTGTTACAACAAATGCAAAGAATCCTTTAGGAAGAGTGTTTGACACAGAAACAGTACTAGACTGTATAGAGACATGAGCTTCATGTTGCCTGGTCCAATTAATGGCAGCACACTGTGTAGAGAAAACCTCGATCTGGAGCTCACTGTTAGTCAGGCACTGACAAAATGATTGGCGTGCCTGCGATACATGGGCAGGATCCAGTCATATGCTGCAACAGGTGATTTCATAAATGAAAGTTAAAATATGGCATTCAAAATTTGGTTGATTCATTTATTATCCCATTCACCATCGACCAATGTTTGTTGAAATGATGAAAACATCTAGAAGTGCATTCCTTAATGCAGCTTTCTAGCAGCGATATCTGCACCGAAGCTCACACAGCAATGAGTTTTTCCAGGACGGGCATGAGACAAGACAGCCTGTCTATTGTGTTGAAGACAGTAGAAGAACACGCTGCTGACAGCTGATGGGTATGGAGCATTGTGCTGCCGCTTCGTCTACCGAGACAATGACAGAAGAGAAAAGGCCACAGAAGACAATTTAAACTCCGTTGGTTCGTCTCCATGGTGACTCCTCACTCCGCTGCCCTGGTTTTTCCAGTGTGACTTAGCGCTAACAAGATATTTCTCATGGAACAGTCTAAACACAGGCAACACCTCAGACAGATGGGGTCTTACTGGGATCAACGTGAGTTATTGGAACTGTAAAACTGTTAATCTTGGGGAATTATCTGCACAAAAAGATTCTCAATCTTTTTCCCCTCTTCTGCTGCAATAACGGTCCCATAGCGCTGGATTCTCAGTCATTGTTAGGGTCTATGTGTATAGGCTAGACAATGTTGGTAAGTCTCTGCCATTGATTAAAGGAGTGCATTGTGCCTTACTGGAGCTAAGTCCGTTCTCCTTACATGAACTCATAAAGCCTCTCTGAAATCATAAAGTCCTAACATGAACCCTTACTATTTACTGTTTCAGCCCCAGTCTATATTTAGTACTAGTATTTTAGTACTGGGCTGTGCTCGCCTGTACAGCTCACATTGACATCAAAATTGCAGCTACAAGAGGGTCTTCAGTTTATATTTGGGTAGTCCATCATCACAAATGATTACCGGTGCCGCTACACATGGTCTCTCATATTGTATTTATAAAGGGAATTGTGGAAATAATTCAGCTGTTTGACTCAGACTTAGAGTCAAGCTTAGACTCAAGCTAGATGTACTGAGACATGGATGAAGCTAAAGTTGGGAGTAGATGTCAAGTCTTTGCTTCAGGAGAGGTGCGAAATGGTCAGTGATGACCGTGCAATCTGTCAAATAGCCCCTACAGAGTGTTGGCAAAGCAAACTTTCAATATTGAAAGGATCTGTGTTGTGTTGTCGTGTGCGATCCGTGCTGTGTTGTCTCCACAGCTGGAGAAAACCCCTGCTGAGATTATGGCCCTTCTGAAAATGCTAGGTTTATGTACTTGAATTCTGTCAGTCCAACTGATTCATCATTATGAGATCAGCTAAATATAGAGGGGTGTGAAGCTCTCATGTAACCTCATAAAAAGGATGTCAAGGATTTCCAGGATGAAGGAGCAAATGCCGCTGAGGAGGAAGAGGAAAAAGAGATATTTCCAGACACGGGAAGAAGAAATGGTCACAGGCCACTGTTTCAGCAGGGGGGCAGTCATCCATCTAGAGAGGCTATGACTGATGTGAGTCCAGAGCTATCTGCTGCACAGCAATCAGGTCAGTTTACATATCTGTTTGAAATCTACTTTCTACAGCAGGTGGTCTTAAAGCTGTACTAAGTGGCGCTGCAACAGAGAAGTGTGTCCCATCCCCCTGATTGATATGCTGTAGATTCACCCTATTTGGCCAAGTGAAATGCTGATGTCAGGTATGGTCACTAGCGGGAAATCTTGTCAGTGATGTATCAAAACGTAAGAGCAAAATACAAACCCCCTAAACAGCAGTGAGTGAGCACTCCGTCCCAGAATGCCTTTCGCCTTTTCGAGCGATGACAACAATAGAGATAGTAAGAGCAAGAGAGTTTGTCCAGTCAAGAAAAAGCAAGTCACGCCCCTTACTCAAAACACAGCATCACTGGTGGCTCTTCCTCTTCTACAATGGATTTCTCCCTGTATGTATAGTACGTATACTGATTATTAAAAAAACACAACAAAAAAAAACTCTTCCTAATGCTGAAGTGCTAATAGCAGAAATACCAGCATTACAACAACACATAAGTGCATATCACTTCCATGAAGGAGTACATGAAGTGAAAAAGTATTGTGCTGAATAAACAATTGAAATGGAGACCAATTAACTTTGCTGTTCTCTGAAGAGAACTAACAACTTCCTCTTCTGTTTTTCTGACTGATTTACTCGTCACATCAATGGTCATATGAGAAGGTATGCAATATGAAAAGTGTCTGTGACACAGCCAATCAAGAAATGACACAGCACACTGAACCAAACACACCCCTGCATCTAGGTCAGCTATTTCAGTTATTTTCTTCTGAAAATGAACCAGCTGAAAGATTTTGCCTTCAGACAAACGGATGACAGAACTCCACACAGCCCTTTTATCTCACCTGAGACACCTGTTACGAGAAATGAGGTGAGCCGGCGACTCAAGTTCATAATGAGCATCGGAAAACAACACCCTCATCAACCGGGTCTTCTTTTGGGGGTAAATTTACCAGATCCAGGTCAGTGATTGGAGAGTGTCTGATAGCTCATCACCGGCGCCTGCCAGTGTCAGGAAACCCTTATGTGCTGCAGCCGTGCTGATCTGCACCTAAGGCTGTCTGTGGAAAAGAATGTGTCTCAAGAGAGTATGTGAAAAGCAGCATTTCTATTACTGAATGTGAAGGAAAAGAAAGAACTTTTTAAACTCAAAAACAATTTGAAAGTTTGTGTCTGTTTGTCTCTGCCTGCTTAAGCAGAGCAGAGACCATTGCGAATGCTCTTCGGAGAACCTGGCTCCAACTCCTCCTTCTTGTCTTCTTGAAACAACAAAGTGCCTTAAATTATTAAATCAAAGAAGGTTCAGATGCAACAAGCATTGATAGGCTCTCACAAGGCTGGAAACACAAGAAATCAATGCCAGCAATTGCTGTTAGATTTGAGGTGGCAGCTGTGTGGAAAACAAATCTAGGCAATGTTCTGAAGGTCTTTTATAGTTTACAAACAATAATTTAAAGGTCCATTCTTACTGGAGCCAGAGAGGGCTATTGTTGCACAAAAACAACGCTAGGGGCCCGGGTGCAGCTGCACTGCAAACACCCATTATATTTACCCTTCTGCCACTAAATATGCCATTAAATTAAGCCAAAAGTACAACTGACATTGCTGGCTCGTAATGGGCCACTTAGACAACTTTCAAAACCCATATTGGACTCCAAACAAACAAATCAAGTATATCACTATAACATAATAACAGCAATAATAAGTGTAATGGCCCTGAAAGTGAACACTTGAGACTAAAATGGGAGTAATATCTCTCCTCTAAGTTCCAGTCAGCTGGCAAACTTCTGCATTCAGACATTGCTGCAGATGAGGAAGAACTGTACCGTTGAGGCAATCCCTTACAGAAAACGTCACATGCGAAAATACTGATGTGAATTCAAAGCACATGCCTTTAGGACACATGTTGGTTTTTGCATGTGAACAATATTTTTTTCACCTGCTGCAATCTGAAATCACATGTGACAGTTTATACTTCTACTGTTAGCCAAAGAACGTTGCTGGTTCACATCCTGGGTGAGAATCAGTCGTTAATTTTAAGACCTTCATTCGGTGGGACACATAAATCAACCTCAGGCTTATCATCATTAGGTTTAAGAAAGTTTTGCGATGTCCAACATTTAATTTCCTCAAGGCAAACTTTAATGTTGTCAACAGTATTTGTATCACTGGATTTTATGAATGAGTTGGATCGAGAACAAAACAGGATGGAACCTTGAGGTGCACCACAGCTTCAATGTGTTAAGGGAGATATAGAACCACTTCAGGCAACAGACAACGACAAAGACAACTACCTATTTGAGGGATATAATGAAAGCAAATGAATGTAATTCCAATCTCTATGATGAGCTATTGATATGTTGTCATCATCAGTATCAAAGTTAAAGTGGAACTCAAAGAGCAGAACATTTATTAGCATCTGCTGCTAAAATCTTTGTAACTCTAAAGAAAAGTTTTTGGATTGAATCCAGATTGTTTATCAAACAAATAATTTCTGCTCATGTAATGTCAACTCTTTAAAAACAACTTTCTTTGAGACTTTAGATAGATATGGACATTTAGAAAATGGTCTACAGTGGCTGGGAATGGAAGGATCCATACTAGGCTTTTTAACAGGAAGTGCATGTTTGGAATATGAAAAAGAAAAAAAAAACTGTTTATAATAGAAGAAAATAGGGAGAATAGGCAACCGCATTTGTTAAAGGATAATTCTGGTATTTTTAAAC
>OOFE01043824.1:0-15889 GCA_900323365.1 Monocentris japonica | reverse complement strand
GGACAATGACCCTAAGCACACAGCCAAGACAATGCAGGAGTGGCTTAGGGACAACTCTGTGAATGTCCTTGAGTGGCCCAGCCAGAGCCCTGACTTGAACCCAATTGAATATCTCTGGAGAGACCTGAAAATGGCTGTCCACCGACGGTCCCCATCCAACCTGACAGAGCTTGAGAGGATCTGCAGAGAAGAATGGCAGAAAATCCCCAAATCCAGGTGTGCAAAGCTTGTCGCGTCATACCCAAGAAGACTCAAGGCTGTAATAGCTGCCAAAGGTGCTTCAATTAAGTACTGAGTAAAGGGTCTGTATACTTATGTCAATGTGATATTTCAGTTTTTCCTTTTTAATAAATTTGCAAAATTTCTAAAATTCTGTTTTCGCTTTGTCATTATGGGGTATTGAGTGTAGATTGATGAGGGAAAAAATGAATTTAAAGGATTTCAGCATAAGGCTGCAACATAACAAAATGTGAAAAAAGTGAAGGGGTCTGAATACTTTCTGAATGCACTGTATATTGCTATAATATTCCTATGGTATTCCTAAAGCATGTCTGCAGCACCCCAGTGTATGGTGACCTTATTGTACTTCATGGTATTTATTTCCTATAGTATGAACATAATTTCCCTATAATAAAGTGTTGTGCTCAATAGTGAGTTTATAGTGATGTCATCATATTTATGGTATTTTTATTCACCATGGTATCACTATAATATTCCAATTATATTACTATAGGGACTTATGGCGTGGCTGTGGTATTTAATAGTGAATTTATAGACCTTATAGTACTTCATGGTATATGTTATCACCTTACCCGTACTGTGAAATGTAGGAAGTGTTGACGTGGATGCCATCTTCCTTTTATTGTTTTCACAGGCCAGAGATACTTTCAGTGCATTTACATCCCTGGTAAAAATGCCCAGTACCCCTTGCGACCTTTCACCCCGGCAATGACCCCGGCCATGAACCCTGCCATGATGTCCCCCGCCCTCAGGTCCATGTTGGATCAGCACAGAGTAACCAGGGCCGCGGGGCAATAGGACGACCTCTGACCTCTTACCTCATTTCTGCTAGTACTGCATCCATCCCAGTCCAACAGGGGGAGATGTCAGAATCTGTGAAATCCGAGGACAACAATAGACTAAAGTGAGGGTGGTGAATGGACAGAACTATTTTTATTTATTTATGTATTTATTTCGCCTGTCGGTGGTTGAGCTCCTGGGGTCGTCGTCGATGTGCATTTTTTCCCCCAACCTTACTTCCCTTTGTCGATGCTTTGCTGTGGTGTTTTGCCTCTGTTAGTCTTTCACTGGTCTTGCTTGTGTCTTTGTTTACATCACCATTGTCCAACAGTGTTTACGTGAATATTCTGACTCTAATTCCAACGTACACAATGCATAGGTCATCAACAAAATCTTTGTAATTTAGCCTTTAAGATAAATGTATATATGTACATTTTAGTTGTTTACTTGTGTGGTGTCTATGAAGCATACTGTGCTCATCGCCATTATTGTTTATGGTTATTGCATTGATGAAACTTCAAATCTAATTTGCCGGTTTTGAAGAAACTTCATCCTTTGAATCGCATATCGGCTTTAGAATAGGAAAGTATAAATAAGTCCCAATTTGGACTAAGACTTGAAGTTGAAGTTGACATCATGCATCCAGATGAGAATTGGACAGTTCATTGAGGAATGATGAAACCAAAGAAATTCATAGAACATAACTTGAATGGGGGCAATGTTTCATACTTCAATCTGACATTGGAAATAAGGCCTTTTCACTACATTAAAAAAAAAACATTGAGTTGAGACTACTTGGATCTACTTTTATTTCCAATCATGGATTCAAATCATCCTTGTCTTTAGTACCAGTACCATGTCATTATCATGAGCTGCACCAGCTTGTGTTTTTGTTGCTTTGCCTGCATCTGCAAAAGATTTAGGGGAGATAAAAATGCAAATGATGGAGAGTTGCATCCCAGGAGCTCCCACTGTTCAGCTCAACAGCCTCCCTCTCTCTGACCATGAGTGTGATCAAACCGTACGGTTACTTTAGCTGGCTGCTGTGGCTACAGAGTATTTTGTCTTCGGGGCTACTTGCGGTTTGAAGAGACTGCCAGTGTGACAGTCCATGCTTTAAAAGTCTATGGATTCTTTGTTTTGCATGAGTGATGGAAAACCCTCCTGATTTTACACCTGTCCTTGATTTCATTTTTACCACTTATCTAAGCAAATTATCATAATTCCCTCTCAATCTGTTTAAAAACCCTTCTGTGTTTCTATCAGGAAGGGAGCAATTAGTGGAAGCCGACTTGGTTGACTGATGGTTGGCGACTCTAATTAATTAAATGAACCACGGAAGCCATTTGCTGCAAGTTCTTGGTTGTTCAAAAATTGCCAAATTTTATAGCTGTGCCTCTTTGACACACAAGACAAACAAGTATTTCAACAATGATTAACAGCTTGCAGGCTTCAAAAGGTCAGCCAGGTTCCAACATACTTGGCCCTATGACCCCCGTTCCACCTGGCATTAACATGCATCCTGGGTAATCACATTTTAATCGGATAGAGTGAAAATTCTAAACTCTCAATGCATTGAAGATCTGATCATCCAAACCATCTCTGGAGGTGGACAAAGATCCATTTGGCCACATTAATAATTAAGTGCAAAAGCAATGTGACTCCAATCCACATTAACAACAAAGTGTAGATGCAATGCAATCCACGTGTAGTAGCGCCATAAATGGAAATAAACTTTGATTCAACCAGGAAGTTCACGCAAATCAAGCAGGCATCAGGCAGTTTAGATAGTCAATAACGGAGTGTCAGAATAGTTGTGGATGGGGAACATTTTAAAAGATGGAAATATGCATTTTGGCAAGAGAAAGAAAATGTTTTGGTACCAGAGATGCATTTTAATGTCAGGTGTAAATATAGCGACATTAGATCTAGACCCGAGCCGGATAATAATACATCTACCAACTCTGACAACATGAGGAATGTGCTCAGGAGAGCAAATCACATCTCATTTTTGGATTGATCTTTACTGAGAAAAACAACCTCAATAATGTAATGCATTATCACCTGACAGTGAACGTGATGTTGCCTTTCCTTACGCGGTAACAATGCAGTGCTTTCAAACATCAGAAAAATTCAATGGATTATTTAATGATGATTCTTAAGTTTATGGCTTCTGATTGTTTTGTAATTACCTGTTTTATCGCATACGATTGCAAATTTCTCGTGGTTTTACTATTTTTGCTAGACCCAAATTGTAACGGTTGTAACTTTACATGTTAACTCGGAGGGAGAGAGGCCAGCCAGCCAACTTTGACGCAACCAACTGTGATTCGAGACGGCGTGACGCCTGGAACATTGGGAAAACGTAATTTCTGTCACTTTCCTGCTGTGCTGGAAGAGATAGATACAGTACCATTGAGGCTTTTATGCCACAGTGTTTATATATTGCCAGTGATCTCACTCTTTCATTGAGTGAAATTGAATGAATTGCTCTGTTTTTTTCAATTACCCTATTGTTGTCTTACTAAATGGAAACCTCATATAAGTGCAAAGAAACGATTTTGCATGGCCGTACGAGGTTTGACAACAGGTTTTTGATCGGCTACTGAGGGTGTTTGTTTGAAGTGTGCCTTATTGACTTGCAATGGCTTGAAAACACAAAGCGCACTCAAAAGAAGGCTGCTAATTGAAAATATGGCTTGAGCTACATAACTCATGATCGTGTCTGTTTCATCAGGCTGCACGAGTTGAACACTTTTGCAGTTTGGGTTTAAAAAAAAAACAACTCGTCCAATGACATTTGGAGACCAGCAGCCAGCCGGTCAGCGATGCTGTCGGTCGGAATAGGTCGGAACTGACTGGCGTTACTGTCTTTCTGCAGTAATATTATTGAGATTCTGATGATCCTATTCCAGCAGGGAGATACAATAGCGGTGTAGTTGTTGCTCTGCACAACCTGGAGGATCTAAAACTCCCAAAGCTACACTGATGTTAAATGAGAAACCAGGTACACACCAACAGCTGCTGCACATTGATGCTACACCGTAAGGTATAAATTATGTTTTTTATGATTATGAACAGTGATGTAGTGGTAAAAAAGGAGTGTAAACTAGGACCTCCAGTCAGTGATCATCATAAGGTAAACTACCAATAGAAACACAATCTGTGATATTAGTATTAAATCATTACCTCATTCTTCTTTGATGTACCCTATTAATACATCAGTTTGATACTATTACTACTATCATAAAGATTGCCTAAATTGGTGGTCGGTCAACAGTTTTTTTTGGTGGGCTTACCCTCCACTACGTCCCTGATTCTAAATATGGGTCATAAGCAAGTAATGCATTTTTTTATTCTGCATGTTGCCTCCAAACTGCAGCATTTCTGAATGCTCTTGAAGCAAAGAAGTACCATTCTTTTCTCATCAGAATAGCTTTGGTCAGTAGAGTTTCATTGAAAAGTGTGTGTTAGATCGAAGCCAATACATAAGGCGCTGTATATACAGTATGTTTCACATTTGCTGTAATGGCACCATAATGAAGTGTATGTTGTATAAAGGCCTTTTAAAGGATTTCCAAAAGGGTTCCTAAGGCTTTTAAAGTCGCAACAGGGACGGAATGTCATTTCAAAACCTCCGCTCAGTTTGTATTTGCTGGCGTTTACTTGATTCACTTTAGTGAATTGATTCTTTCATAGTGTGGAAATGTTTCAAGAGGAAAAGTCAGTGATGGAGTTGGGGGAATATGATGATTATGCTGTAATTGCAGCAATAAGAGCTGATTAATTGCAGAAGGTGGAAGCTGTATTAATGTTGTTTTGGGAAGAAATTCACAGAACAAATATGGTTTGGGGTTGTTTAGTTCCTTAAGGAGGATCCGTTATTTTGTGAATGATTTATTATGTATTATGCATGGTTGTAATTTGAACAAACACATTTGAGTTGTAATTCCTTGCGTCTCTCTCTAGTGTAGAAATTCACAAGTCACAGAGGTATTGTATGATAAATGTAGGTAACGTTTATTTAAGTTGTTTTGCACTCTGGAGACTTATCACCTCATTTGTACACGTACCAAAGAGTTTACTGAAAGAGATGAAAACACAATTTATGAAGCCATGTGGAATAAAACATTTGTGTATTACTTTCCGTTAGTGTTGCTATAGATCACTATCGTCATTACAGTTGTGTTGGGCATAATGCAATCACACTGTACAGTACTGATTTAATGTCTGATTTAATCCCAGTAGTCAACTTTTGCAAACATTCGACTTAAAATGAAATGGGTTGTTTTTATCCACTTAGCCAGCGAAATGTCACAAGTGTAGGGGAGACCAGGGCACTGTGGGAGAGAGGCACTTTGGGACAGATGAAAAATAGAATGTTTCCATTTGTGAAACAAACTGTGAATGATTCGCAGACCTGATAAGAGGTGGTCCTAGCTTAGATTCATGGCACCACACAGCATGTTTCACCAATGGAAACATTCGTGTTGAGTCTGTCCCACAGTGCACCGGCCTCCCCTATACTTTCTTTTCTTTTAGACCCTTATCAATCCTCTCAATACTATTTCTAGGCTGTTGTACACTTTTGGGAGTATCTGTTGTGTAATATATAGTATGCAATCACCAAACTGTAGTTTTTGAGTAGTAACTTGAATAAATATATTTAAAAGTCTGTAATGTCATCTGTGTGTTTTTCCTCATCTTTCTTGCCATGGGACTCAAAAAACAGGAGAGACGAAGACAGAAATCATCAGCATGTTCACTGTCTCAAAATACTGAAACCCTTTTGGCAAAGTCAAACAGATAGGCTAATTATAATTAACTAATTAAAAAATAGCAAACTCAACCTCATGCTAATTATGCAAAAGAATGGATCATCGTGTTGCCAAATCCACACTTTTTGTTTTGCAGAATTTGAAAAAAAAATGCTTCACGCCAATGCACAGATCAAAAGTCTACCAAAATAAAAATAAAAATAGTTGTAAGAATAGTTTATTTTTATTTTGATTTAAAAAATAAAACTAAAAAATATTGCATATTTGCCCAAAGGAATTCTCAGAGCAGGGCCAGTGTGCATGCAGATATTCAGGATTACACTGTCATTCACCAAGTCTTGGAATTTGAAATTGAACGCAATAGCTTGAAATTGAATAGGATCATTATTAAATCCAACTAACTATAGTCTCAAATTATGTTTTCTCAATTCAGATTGAGCTCTCTAAGACACGCATTTGAGGATTTAGGGAAAGCACATGAGTGAATCCAACAATGTCAGAGAGAATAGTGGTACTAGTACTACTACTACTGTGCTGTGTTCAAAAACGGATGCTAACGTACTACATAGTTTTCATGAACAACTGTGGACATATGCTTTCCAGGACGAGAACAAAACTTCAAGCAGTTAGTGAAAACTAGTACCAGTATGCTCTCCGATGCTGTTGGATGTTTTAAGAAACACCCTAGGGTGCAAAAACCGTTTGCTTGTGATGTTTATTCCAAGATGATAATGTGGTTTAATGAACAGCAGGTTGTCCAAGTCCTTCAACAGCCTCCACAATCAGCAGATCTAAACATCATTGAACCTTTATGGGAAGTAGATTTCCACCTCCTTCATCCCTCAAAGAACTGGAGGCTTTCCTTCTTGAAGACAGATCCAATAACCCACTACACACGGGTCAGGATGCAGTATGACAGCGGGGCAAGGAGGATTGAAACAGTTCTGAAGGCACTTGATGAGGTACTTGATATCGATATAAAGTTAGGTGGTTCCATCTTTTTTTGTCCACCCCCTATATAACTACTGTGCTTTGTGGCATCACAAGGGGACGTGCAGCAGATGCTTGCTACATGCCCATCCAGTGGTAGAAGGGGGGAGTGCTAGACGAAATGGCCACCTTTGCCAGAACTACAAATCCCAGTTCACCATACCGGTCAAGAGTGGTCATGAGACAGGTGTGTCTTTAATGCCGTGTTAATGCGATATCGTAATGACTGTTATTTCCACCTTCCCACTGGGAAAAAACGTTCACAACAGGTCCCTAGTGGTACTTACAAGTAGGTGAAATGGGATTTTTTTTATAGATAGATAGATAGAGTTGTAACTGTGCCAGTCACTAGCTTGCTAGAGTAGGCTAACTTGAGGTCTTTAAGGATTAGAAAACAATGCTGGTTGATAGTAATGTATCTCACAATGAGGAAAAGCGACATCACAGACATTGACCTGCCGACCACCATCTTGGAAGTGAGCGTTTCCGACGATCTCAACCAGTTAAAGGTGTGAACGCTTCCAAGTTGTACTAATGAGATTGTGGTCCTTCTGCTTTTTCCCACATTGCATGAACACGGCATAAGCCACTTGACTGCAGCAGGAGAGGCTGCACTTAAGGACTCCCTAAACAGAAGGACAATAGAGCCACTGGAAGCACAGGACTGGGCTCAGACAAACACCTTCCGAACCAGAGTACATTTTAAGAAAAAAATCCTTCAACGGCAATGTCTTAACCAAGGACACTTAAAGAAGGTAGGAATTCTAGTTATGTTGAAGCGTGGTTTTGGGCTGTGAAAACCTTTGTTACTGTTTTTGAGAGAGAGAGAGATCTGGATGTCCCACCATAATAAACTTTTATGCATTGTGTATACGCTGCTTGCCCAAACTCGGCATCTATTGCACACCCAACCATCCTGGTAGGGGGATCCCTCTCTGAATAGTCCCTCCCGAGGTTTCTTCCAATTTTTTCCTTAAAGGTTTTTTTTGGGGAGTTTTTCCTTGTCCTCTGTTGAGGGTCCAAGGCTGGGGGAGCTCGTGTACTAATCATTTATTGTTTCGCATGTTGGGCACTGTGAAGCCCTTAGAGACTATAACGGTGATTAAGGGCTATACAAATAAATGTGATTTGATTTGAAATAAGTTACTGGATGGATAAACCCTTGAGTCTTGTTTGACACTCGACATTCTTTGTTCTCCTTTTTCATTTTCATCAACTTCTCATGACATCACAACTTGAACATATTAGGGTTAGACCAATACAACGTTTTGCTGATGTAAGGCCAATATTAGCCTTTCATTAAAAATCGGATATTGGTGTATGATGGAAGTTCCTCACATTTTTACTCCTCAGTCTGTAAAACAGTCTGCCTAAATTATGCCTTAAGGAGCTGCTAACCCATCCAAAACAATTTCATTAGTATGGCTTTCAGTGGACTGTCGTAGTGCCACATGGTCTAAATGCTGTTTCAGAGACTTTTCCACCCTGACAAGAATACAAATTCTGGGAGAAACACTGAATCCTTAGATTTTTTTTTGATGGAAAAATGATCAAATTTAAAGATACTGATAATAAATGAACAAAATATTGGCTATCAGCATCTTCATTCCAAAAAATATCAGTTTCGGTCTACAAGAGCCCATACTGAAACATGAACATTTGCATACAGATTCAGTGCAGAACTGCAGCAGAATGCTGGATTGTGCATCTAGCAACTCTAATGTGTACCTGCAATCATTACTTGTAACTTCTGGTCCCCTACATTTCTCAGTAGAAAAGTAATTGGGAAGTCATGTTGAAGGTTAGTCTACTGATCCACAGCACTGCCCCTTTGTTTGGGGATATCAACAACGATGCAACTCAACTGGCTTGGATTTTATACTAGCACCACCTCCCTTTCTTGGGATGGCGGTAGTCGAGACCAGGGCTTGTCAATCATTTTCATGTCACAGACCCAAACTAGACCCACATTTGAACACACCCCAATTTTTTTTAGTCATATTGATTTGTGGAACTGTCTACACTATACATAGGGAAATAGTTATGAGGTTTACAATAGTCACTCTTGTGCATTCTCTAATTGGGATCATTTCTGGTTTATTGAATTATAGCAAATTTAACATATACCTAATTTTGATGGGAGCCCCCTGCCAACCTCTCAAGGACCCTTATGGGCCTCCACACCCCACTCTGAGAGCCACTGGGCTAGAGGTTAGACAAGCAGACCTGTGAGAGGAAGGTTACTGGTTTAAGTCTGGTTCAAACCAGATTCACCCAGATTGACTGGCAAAATGGCATTCTCCCCTCCCTCAACAACTACTGTTGAGGTGCCCTTGAACAAGGCACTGAACCTGCAACTGCTCCAGTGTAGCTGCTCAGGGTGGACTGTGGTTGTACAGCACAACTTTGTCAGTGCTGAAACAGGAAGAAAGTTTTTTACACCAAGGTCAAAGACTATACCTACATATTTTTCTCACTTACATTCAAGTCTTAAATAAGATTTCCCCTGCCCCATTGCACAAAATTACCATAATATATATCTGTGGGGGGTTGATAGGGTTGTTGATCAATACCAATGACTCATTTTTACTTGGTCTGGTGGTGAGAAATCTTCACTTTCCAATCGGTATTCTGTTTTAAGGAAAAAAAAAACTCCCCACCCACTGGAATTTCAAGACACTACCAATGAAACCAGGGAATGGAAGAATAACCGTCCCCTTCCTGACAAAGGGTGGCGTATAAAATTACATGATAAGGGCTACTGTCTCTAATCTAATCTCCAATCTCCTCCAACTCTGTAATGGAGCATATAAACTGTTTATTCCCCAGGGC
The DNA here is from genome assembly GCA_900323365.1 of Monocentris japonica. Lineage (NCBI taxonomy): Eukaryota > Metazoa > Chordata > Actinopteri > Trachichthyiformes > Monocentridae > Monocentris > Monocentris japonica. Next base: position 6,269 of record OOFE01043824.1, on the reverse strand, counting down.
TTTTGCTACTGTTGGTGTTGGAGCATCAGATGTCAGAGTTAATCCCGCTAACCCTCTTCATTGGTTCCCACCAGCACTGCCAGCAGCTTCCACGCACACACACCATCTGCCCACAATGTAACAATATTGAAGAATAAGGATAAAAAATTCCACTTGTACTTCTCATTTCTAGGCCAGTCTCAAAATACTTAAAAAAATAAGTAAAAAAAGAAAAAACGAATAAACCAACCAACCAAACAAATAAATAGTTCTATTTTATAATGGAGAGTCAAATCAATGTGAGAGAAAGGTATTCTGTAGAGAAAGTGCAACTACAAGTACTATTTAATATACAGTAGATTGTTATCCAAGGTTCGGTAAAAAGACGGCTGTCACTGTTTTGATAGATTTGAAGCTGGTTGATGGACTTGACAGAGATGGCTGAGAGAGCAGCGCTGTTGTCAAAATGAGAGAAAGAAAAATGGATTTTTATTTGTCATACGGAGTTACTGATGACTTCAGACGGCTGTATTTCAGATGGAAGGAGTCGGTTTGGGGCAGTTTCGTGGACAGGTATTAAGCCTAGTTGTCGAGTACATTACACTTTAATCTAGACTAAATGAAATGGCATTTTGCAGACATGGATTAAAATAGTCTCAGACTTGCCTTAGTCTTTCCAGAAGGAAGATTAGAGATAATCTAGAACCTAAGTAAAGTCTTAAATGAAATCTGGCCAGATGCTGGTTTAAGATTGATGGATGTGGGCCTCGAGGTTGACCTTGGCATTAGAAGTAAATGGATTACCTGGACTATCTCAATGACGTCCAAAGACCACCACCAAGGCCAGACAGAAGGGTGGTTATAGACAGGAGCAGCCCACTGAATGATTTTGATGAAATCAGTTTTTGTGACCATTTCCATATGTATAAAGAAAATGCAGCTGACATTTGTTTGCTTGAGCCAAGGCTTTCATTTGACTCTCAGGAGAAGGCCTATCTCGCCTTCCTTACAAGTACTGATCACCTTGAGGTTTTTGGCATGTGGAAACTTCCATCTACTGTGTGCAGAATAGTCCACAAACACTGCAATGCTCTTTGTGAACTGAAAGACAATTACATCAAATTTCCCAATGCTGCTGCCCAAGCCAACTACAATGTAGAGTTCTATGAATATGGGAATTTCCCTGGAGTAATTGGCTGTATTGATTGTCATATTCCCATCAAGTGTCCCTCTACAGCAGGTGTGGAGTTCAGGATTCGTAAAAAACTGGTTTTCAATAAATGTACAAGGTGTGACTCCCACTATGCAGTTCTACAACATTGCTGCATGTTGGAAAGGTGCGACTCATGACTCAAGGATTTTCCAAAACTCCTGTTTGCTCAGTTTGAAGTAGGACAACATAATGGAATCCTTGGCGACAGTGGGTATGCACAGACCAACTTCTTGTTCACCCCCTATCTTCATCCAGTCAGACCTGAGCAACAGTGGTACAACCAAGCTCTTACCCACACCGGAGGGCTAGTGGAGCCCATGTTTGGTGTATGGAAGAGTTGCTTCCACTGTCTCAGAAACACATTGCACTTTAAACCGCAAAGATGCTGCATTGTCATTACTGCAACAGCAGTGCTTCTTAATTATCTCAGACAGCATGGCTGCCCAGATCCTCATATTGAAGAAGACAATGACCCACATGTTCCCATGTCTGAGGCAGCCAATGACAGAAATGGACTCGCTTGCAGAGATTCCTTTGCAGAACTTCTAAAAAGATATCTTAAGTGATTGTTAAAGACAATTGGCATGTTTTGGTAACAAATAAGTTTTTTTTTTTTATTTCAGAAAGGGAGATATTGGGATCCTGAACTGGTGCTGCCCCCCCCCTCCCCCTCCCATCTCATGCTCTTTTAAATACTTTCATTTGCACTCATAAAATGCCATGGCCAGTTTCTCATGACTGGTCAGCCTCTTTGCCCTTGTTCTGTGGCCGGGTTAGTGACGCCACCTTCCCTACTGGCTGCTGCAGATGTCGTGGGCTGACCAGTCAGCCTCGGTCCCCCCCAAGCTCAGGTGATCTGCTTCTAGAAAAGTATCATAATGCTGCATTTAAGAAGAGTATCTCTTCAAGAGTTGCAGTCATTACATAATTTGGCACATGTTGAATGAATGCATCCTCATCACCAGGGATACCTTCCAAGGGTTGCTGGCTATGAATGATCGCAGTCAAGAAGTCCCCAATCACATCTGTTTCTGGTCTCACTGGAGGGCCGCCACCTGTCTTGAAATGCTACGAGAAACAGCATTTGTCTAAGTTTATTTTTACGTTTTTCCACAGGACCTTTGAAAGACAATGCAGTCTAGAAGTGATATTAATAATTCTGTCGGTTATTGTTTTTTTTACATTTCTGTCACACAAATACGTTACATATTATGCGTTACATAAGAAAAACATTTCAAATATGACTGGTTTGTAAAAGTGAGCCAACAATAAATAATCTTAGCTGAAGTTGTTTTGAGTGTCCTGTTGGTTACTTTTTCATTAGTTAGTTCATTAGTTAAATTCATTACAAATTGCAGCCGATGCATTATTTTTGTTTTCTGTTCCTGAATCATGCTGCTTGTTCTTAATATGGTGGTTTGTTTCAAGAGGTTATTTTCAATATCACTGAAATTCTTTGAATGTTTTCCTTTACCTTTGTCTGATTGGGTCAGGTGTCTACTCCAGCGCCACACAATACTATGTAATTCCACGCTGAGTTTTACAGTATCTTCAACTCAGCACCAAGTGCACATAGTTAATCTAATTGGGCTTCAAAACGATTGGCAGGCTAGTCCTTCATTACCTTAGTTCTAGACTGGGGAGTGCCAGCCTAATATGAAGTTAAAGCAATGTCTCAAAAAGCCATTTTTAAATCTATATTAAGTATAATTAGCCTAGTCTGGATTTAAACTAAACTGTCTAAAACTGCCCCTATGCGTGTGATCCAGTACTTGTGAGAGCCAATTTGAGTTTTAGACCTTTGGACTGAAGACAATTTAGCTGGTCCATGATTTGGATTCACAATTGAGTAAAGTTAAGGTTAGTTTAGGATTAGGCGCCTGTCTGACAAAACAAGTTCAACATAGTCAGGGCATCTTTGCAATAACTATGGCAATTCCAACTAACCAGTCTCACAAAGCTGGTTATCAACTCGCTCTGTCAACCCAGGATTTTCCAATCCAGTTATGCGCAGTCACATAAAGGGGCAGGGTTTGTAACAAATAGCCAATGGACATATACAGAGCAGTGCATTTCCCCTCAAGAAGAACAAAACATTATTCTTAATAAATATGAGCAATACAAAAAAAAATTGACAGCCACAATTGGAGGATTCAGCTCGAAAGTCAATAGTTAAGAGTCAAAACCTGCCAGCCACCTCCCCCTTACAGCGAGAGAGGAAGTCAGCTACCACCTTGAACTTAAATGGCCTATGGGCCAGGTACCAACAAGTGATCCACACGTTGGTACCTTTCATGCGGTGGAGCCACTGCAGTGGGGCATGGGCCAAACGGAGGGTGAAAAGGCACCCCAGTAGGCAGTAGCAGACAGTGCCGAGCGCCCTTCTGATGGCGAGGCACTCTTTCTCCACATTGTCAGCCCGGACAGCTCAGTTGGTAGCGCATGAGACTTTTAGTCACAGGGTTGTGGGTTTGAGCCCATAGTGTCAAGTACCTTTGTTAGTTGCTTTGGATTAAAGCATCTGCTAAATGGCTGTACCTCATCTCAGAGAGCTTCTGACTGATGTACAGCACTGGCAGTCAACACCTCCCCACTTGCTGGGACAAAACAGCCCCAGCCTACTACAAACACTACTTCAAAGTTAGTATGTTATTGGAAGCTAACCTCTGGCTTTATCCATATTAGTCTGTCAAGATGAGTTCTGACTACAGTCTTGCTAACATACGTGGATTTTGGAAATGGCACAAAGATTGATTAATTTAATCTCTCAAACTGCAGTCTGCAGAGCTAAACAAGAGAGTGAACGCTAATGTGAACACTCACTGATCACAAGGGTTTGTATCAAGCCACTGTGGCACCCCAGGGGAAATGTTAGGTGTCAAAAGCCCAATCTAAGGGTAGTTTCCTGGCACAAATCTCACTTCAGGCAAAATTCACACAAAACACTCACCTGCACTCATTAACTGAAATACAACTTAAAAAATAATTTTCAGTACTGAATCGTCTCACTGGTCTCTTAATTTATTAGATTACTGATCAAGACACAATCACAAGTCAGTGTTAGAGCATAGCTGTATCATTCCAGTCATCCTTGTAGTTAAATGCTTTTGATCATAAATCCAAAACTGCAGGTAGTAGAACCTTTTCTCAATGTGCTCCCTATCTCTGGAACTGTCTCCCTGTTGCAGTTAGAGAGGCAAGCTCTTTTGATTCTCCATCATTTGGCCAAAAGTAGCTTTGCACAATTGCTAGGAGTGACTCAGGCTCTTCTTAGAGTTAGCTTAGACCAGTTAGCCTGTGTTTGTAGCAAACCTAGTAGTCCCATTTGATGGCTAACATTTTGCCAGGCAGCTTCTTTGTATGGTCTCGGTATTCTTTAATAGAGTTATTGTACAACTCAGGACATTCTGACACATTAAGATGGTGAGTGCACTACAAGCACCTACTGTAAAGTTGTTCATTGTGCACTGGAAGGGCCCAAGACAAATACTGTCTGCATAGACCTCAATATCTCAGGCATATGTAAAATCTTTCTTACACTAAAATATTAACAGAACTTTAGTAATAACTTCAAACCTTCCTGAGAAGTCTTTCAGTAGGTTCCCTAATGAGAGAGGTTTGAAAATGGATTCTCATACTTTTGTTTTAGATGACAGTATTGGCTGTTTTTCCATTTTCATGATAATGAACACATGAAGCATTTCTGTTATTCTCAATTGGAGCTGATGTGGTGGAAAATATACTATTATGCCAGACAATTAATATACAGTATGCCCCTTGTGTAACTTCCATGTGTTAACTAGAGTAAATGTGCTTTCTGCAGATGTTTCTCAGCATGCTGGTTAAAAACAGCTTTGAATGAATTGATCAAAGGGTCTAGGAGCATTGGTGAATATTAGACCCAAATGCTTTTTGGGGAAATACCTGTTTCAATGTGTGGCAGCTTGAGTGAGCTTCAGAACAATCACAGCCAAATCATGTAATGTGACTTTATTATGTCATGGATGTCATTTTCTCTCTGTCGCTCTATATTAAGAGGGGAAGTTTGTATAAGTATAGCACAACCCCAGTGGGGATTAAAGCAGCGTAATAAAGGAATTGACTTGTTTGGTTTGAGACCTATTTCTGTCCTCCTGTGTTGTCCTGTTTCGAGTTAATTCAATTAGAGTTATGAATGGCTCTGATGCGGACTCCAGGGCGCCTAATGATAAGCTGATGTGGGAGGAGCTGCACAACACACATACACGAGCAGCCATAACATTAAAACCACCTGCCTAATATTGTGTAGGTCCCCCTTGTGCCGCTAAAACAGCTCTGACCCGTCGAGGCATGGACTCCACAAGACCTCTGAAGGTGTCCTGTGGTATCTGGCACCATTACGTTGCAGCAGATCCTTTAAGTCCTGTAAGTTGCGAGGTGGGGCCTCAATGGATCAGACTTGTTTTTCCAGCACATTCCACAGATGCTCAATCGGATTGAGATCTGGTGAATTTGGAGGCCAAGTCAACACCTTGATCTCTTTGTCATGTTCCTCAAACCATTCCTGAACAATTTTTGCAGTGTGGCAGGGCACATTAGCCTGCTGAAAGAGACCACTGCCATCATGGAATATCGTTGCCATGAAGGGGTGTAATTGGTCTGCAACAATGTTTAGGTAGGTGGTACGTGTCAAAGTAACATCCACATGAATGCCCGGACCCAAGGTTTTCCAGCAAAACATTGCCCATGCCATCACACTGCCCCCGCCGGCTTGCCTTCTTCCCATGGTGCATCCTGGTGCAATCTCTTCCCCAGGTAAATGACGCACACGCACCCGGCCATCCACATGATGTAAAAGAAAACGTGATTCATCAGACCAGGCCACCTTCTTCCATTGCTCCATGGTCCAGTTCTGATGCTCACATGCCCATTGTAGGCGCTTTCGGCAGTGGACAGGGGTCAGCATGGGCACTCTGACCGGTCTGTGGCTACGCAGCCCCATACGCAGCAAACTGTGATGCACTGTGTGTTCTGACACCTTTCCATCATAGCCAGCATTAACTTTTTCAGCAATTTGTGCTACAGTAGCTCTTCTGTG
>OOFE01043818.1:0-15262 GCA_900323365.1 Monocentris japonica | reverse complement strand
CTACAACATCAGGAGGATTTGCCCCTTCCTCACTGATGAGACGGCGCAGGTGCTCATCCAGGCTCTTGTCATCTCCTGCCTGGACTACTGCAACTCCCTCCTTGCTGGTGCCTCGGCGTCTGCCATCAGACCTCTGGAGCTTGTTCAGAAAGCTGCAGCTCGTCTGGTGTTCAACCGCCCCAAGTTCTACCTGTGGGAGAACTTGGGGCCCCACAGTGGTGGAATGTCCTGGCCCCACAGTGGTGGAATGAACTCCCCCTGATGTCAGGACAGCAAATTCGATGCCCATCTTTCACGGCAGGCTGAAAACCCACCTCTTCAAGAAACACTACCCTGACCCTTCCTCTTAGCACTTGCTTATTTGTTTCACTTACTTGTCTTAGCACTTGCTTATATGCTTATATGCTTCACTTATTTGCTTTTGTTTATTTGCTTCACTTATTTGCCTCATTTGTTTAAATAAAAAGTAGGTAGCTAACTTAATGCACTTTTACCTTAGCTCTGGTTATGATCTTAGATGCTTGTTTAGGAAGGAAATGCACTTACAATTTCTGGTGACTAGTAGTTCTTTTGCCTACCTATGTTGAATGCACTTATTGTAAGTCGCTTTGGATAAAAGCGTCTGCTTAATGCCTGTAATGTAATATAATGTAAGTAGGGCTGAGGGGATGGAAGGAGCAGGTGTTGACGCTACAAATTGTCTGTTCTCATTTGGATGCTAATGGAAAAACAAACACCTTATTGATCAGTGATTACACAACTGCAAGTGGAGTTGTGATAATTATACAAAAGGGGGGGCATTACTTGTTGATTAGTGCAACAGGCATTCAATGATTAGCCTACATAGATGCTAATCAGTCAAAGTGAGCTACGTTGGCATAGCTAGTGGTTCACCTCCACTGAGCCCTCCCAACCCTCCTCTTGTGCATTTCAGTGCCAGATTGCCAGGAGCAGGACATCTTCCTGTGGCGGAAGGACACAGGCTTTGGCTTCCGCATCCTGGGAGGAAATGAGCCTGGAGAGCCGGTAAGTATCCCTCCACCTTCGTCTCACTGTCAATTTGGGATGCTCTGTCCTTATGCTAGGTAGATTGCCGAGTTCTGTCAGAGGTTGTGTCTGCATCACTTGTTTTTCCAATTTCTTTCCATCTGCTTTTCTGTTTGATCTGTCTTCCTGTTATAGAGTAGTAGAATATTGTGACACGGCACTCTTTCTCTAACTGGAGCTGTTGCTCTCTGGAGGTTCATATAGACAGCTTGTTAAGAGAAGCAAAGGCCTTACCCACAATCCTTTTGGTTGTGTGCCATATGTTTGTTTGGAAAGGAAGAAGGGAGAGGGAGAGCAAAAGGCAGATATTGAGAACTCGACGTAGTTGAAACAGCAGCAGGCTGCAAGTCTACCCCAGAGGAGTTAGTAGTTGTTGTTTGTGCCAAGGATGCTGCATGGTAGTTTCCATCAGAGCACTGTACCCTCCCACTCAATGCCAAAAGCACACATCTTCTCCACGGCCCCAGTAGGCTGTAGCTGCCTTCTCGGTTTCTCCTGAACTCAGCCACAAATGATTTAAAATAATACATAATTAGATTCTTAAACTCTGCTCTGTAAAATAGATTAGATTCAAAATCAAGGAGGAGAAAAGTCACACCGAATCATTTTACTGTAGTCCCCTTTGATACTGGTTTTATTTACTGCAGTTCTATAACTCTTAACAAGTCATAGTATCCTAATAGTAACTAGCTAATGTATTCATGTCACTGTAGATAGACGACAGTGAATTACAGCACAAATGTCACTTTACAAAAAAATCAATAGTCAATTACATGTGTATGCGTGTCTTCTTACAGATCTATATAGGGCATATAGTGAAGTACGGGGCTGCGGATGAGGATGGGCGCCTACGGTCAGGTGATGAGCTCATCTGTGTGGATGGCACAGCGGTGGTGGGCAAGTCTCACCAGCTGGTCGTGCAGCTGATGCAGCAGGCCGCCAAGCAGGGCCACGTCAACCTCACTGTCAGACGCAAGACCTCCGGATATGGAGGTGAGGAGATTTTACATATAACTTGTGCATACACACACCAGCAAGCGCAAATGTATGCATGTTATATAAATACGACATTCTCTGTCTCATTTACTCTGTGCACATAGCCTACACTCACACACACATACACCCATACTCACCAGGAAGAAGCTCACCTGAACACCTGCAAACAGAGAACCACAACATAAATGCAAAAGTATGCATTTCATAACAGTCTGTTTTTCCTCCTCATCCCCAGTGTGTAAAGGTGAGGGTGACGTTCCCCCGTCTCCAGCCTCCTCCCACCACAGCAGCACCCAGGCACCCAGCCTGACAGAAGGGAAACGGACCCCCCAGGGGAGCCAGAACTCCCTCAACACTGTTAGTTCTGGCAGCGGATCTACCAGCGGCATAGGCAGTGGCGGTGGAGGTGGCAGTGGTAGTGCAGTGGTGCCTGCCAGCCTGCAGCCATACGATGTGGAGATCCAGCGAGGGGAGAATGAGGGCTTTGGATTTGTCATCGTGTCATCTGTTTCCAGGCCTGATGCCGGTACTACCTTTGGTAAGTGGGGCAGATCGAGCAAGAGCAACTGTGGATTTGACTAGGATTTCTATTCAGTTTGACATTTATTTGACCGGGCTGGTCAGGTGAAAATAATTTTGTTTACTCTGAGCTGACTTTGTCTGACTTGAAAGGATAATGTGGTTCAATTTAGACTTCAATCTGACTCAACTGATTGATTGATTTATTGTTTGGGCATTTGTGATCTATATTAGTGCATCTTATTTGAAAAGAGCCTTTCTGAAGATTATTTGTCTCTATGGTTACTTCACTCTCCAAATGTACTCTTCAAAACTGGTCTATATTTTGGTTTAAAAGCAATCTAATCCTGTAATACGTAAATACACTGGCACTGACAATAATGCTTTGCTTTTAAATTTTCTAAAAATCTAGAGGGGAGGAAGATTTGGGGGATCTTTGGGACCCGTAACCACCTTTTTATGGTCATAATTTATCCTTTTTCTCTATTTGAAGTGGATACTTGAGACTTGTTCCAGGAAACAGCCCCAGTCTGCTATGCAGGACTCCAGCAAACACCCAAATCCACAGAGAGTGTAAATGCACCACTGTGAAATGACTGATGTACAATATTTTTACAGTCACTCCTCATTGAGTTTCCTCCACTTTATGAATAGCAGGGGAGTGGTATTTGACAGGAGTGCACTTAATGACACAGACTGAGGTCACAAACCCACTATCATGAGCTTAGGGAAGCAGAAATCTCTATGTGCAGAACGCATTCACCCAGGATCAGGCTGCAGCTCTATCAAAAACACCATCATCACAGATTCAGGCTTCACAGCTGCCCTCACCAATTCACTCAGCATGTAATTGAAGTCTACTCAGCACAATCCATAGCTGTCCATACCATTTATGTATGAAGGCAAAACAGAATTTCATCCATCAAAGTTGCTCAGCCATTGATGAGGGATTGTAGATGTCCTCTTCTGAACAAATGTGGCATTATGCTCCCTGTGATGAATTTGTAACACCAATGTCATGCCAAGGTTCCTTGTATCGTTAACCATGATGATGATGTAGTATGGAGTGTCACATATTACACCCCCCCCCCAAGTAATAATATTTTATTTCTAGTGACACCAGAGACACTGCTAGTCAACAACCTATTCTTAAAAGTCTCCTGGTCTTTTTCTCTGTTTTTGCTGCTTACCCTGCTCCTCTGTTCTGCTCCGTCACTATTCCTCTTGGGAGGATGAGCTGAATGGATGTGTATGTGCTGTTCTGGGATCAGGCGGTAGCATGCTACCCTCACTTTTCTAATGGAATCCAACCATGTGGGACATGAGCTGGAATACTGAATGAGGAATATGTATTACTAAAAGATTGACATGGCTCTGACTGAGGACTCGTCCACCTAGGAGAGCTAGATGTTTGTCAGTTCTGGGATGAACGAAGAGCTTTCTGCTGCATCAATGTCCCATACATCATGGTAAATCATGTCGCTCCAGTCCAACAAGCCCCATCCCCCTCTTATCCCCTCCTCCTCTGACCTGGGGTGATGTTGTGCTCAGCAGATTGGATATTAAATCCTGGGTATTTGTCACACCCAGTAATGTCCCATATCTCATTATTTCGATGGAGTGGCTAGAGACAAGTGCATTTTTTAATCAAGACAGAGGAGCTGGGAGGTAAGGTGATGTAATAAATATGGATGTTGCAAAAAAAACAGGGTGGAAGGGAGAGTGCAGAGAGGGAGGAGCAGAGATAAAGGGGATGAGATGGAGGGAGGGCAAGGAGAGATGGACATCCCTAGGGTCTGTTCAGAGCTGCTCTATAAACAAGATGTCCAGAATTGAACACACTGTCACTAAGGTGTAGATTGTATTTCTTGTATTTCTATAACTTGCCTTGACGAAGTGCCATGCTAGGATTGCATGTCTCACCGGGTAGCCTTGAGATCACAGAATGGTCCTCTTTAGGAATCCTTATCATTTACTGAGCCGTTCAATGGCCCACACGTCAATTACCTGAACATCTAAACACTATGCTGCAGCAAAGACTTCACTGATCCCTGGTAGGTAGGGGAAGGGGAGGGCAGTCATAATGCTGTGACACATGTATTGATAGTGTTTCAAGCGTTAGCCACCAGGGGCTCTGACCAGTGGCATTTGATTCACATTCCATCAGTTAACGAATCAGGGGTACAGAGGAGGACAGAGAGGGAGGGCCTGGGGAAGACAGGTCCTGCATTTTCCCACCCTGCCCATGATTGACATTATAATGCTGTCTCTTCCTCCAATAGGGATGTGCATGCACACTGATTGGAACATGTTTCCCTGGGATGTGCAGGCTGCTTATTGGTTCTCTGTGGGTGAATGGGCTATGGTGGTTTGGATGATTAACCCTTCTCCTTCCTCTCTCTTTCTCCCTGTTTTCTTTTCTTGTCTGTTCTTTTTTCTCCTAAAATATACAATCAATATAACTAATCAATACAATCAAACAATCAAATTATTTTATCAATCAAATCGTCATCACACACTGTATCTCTCTCACACACAATACACACTCATACATACAAACATACACATTAACACATAAGCTGGAAATGCATGTGTGGCCATGCCCCACAAAATAGGTCGCATCATCGAGGGGAGCCCAGCAGACCGCTGTGGGAAGCTGAAGGTTGGGGACCGAATATTGGCTGTTAATGGCTGTTCTATCACCAACAAGTCGCACTCAGACATCGTCAACCTGATCAAGGAAGCTGGGAATACCGTCTCGCTCAGGATCATCCCAGGTGATGGTAAGGCTTTTGGCTTTCAGCTTCTCACGGCTGTTTTATAATGCAGCAGAATGTGACTTATTCATGGATCTGGTGGGAATGAAAGGGCATTACTTCCCTCCACTGGCAAGAGCACTTTTCGTCAACCTGGATAGAGCTCCAGGAGGGAATGCACACTGATATCTCACTGTGAGAGTGTGACTCAGTTGAGTAGGAGTAAGGCGAAGTTGCCCCCAGAAACTACTCTAGCACTCTGCATTCTTCTCAGTGTATGCATGGGTGTGTGTATGTGTGTGTGTGTGAGAGGAGAGAGAGAGAGAGAGAGCGAGAGAGAGAGGGCGAGAGGTCAGATGTGCATGTTTTTTTTGTTGAATGCTATCTGATAGTATAATGAGGTTTGTTTACTTTCTTTACAGACTAGTTTTACCATTCGCAATTTGTTTGAAAAGATTAAAAAACATTGCTCACAGCTAATCAGTGCTTCCTGTCAGTGTTAATCTCGTCAGCCTGGCATGGAAAAGGAAATGGAAGTGCATAATACCACAGCACAAGCAGTAGAATTTCGCAGCAATAGAATTTCACAATAGGCTAGTGTTTTGTCAAGCGCCATGACATGAATGTGTTGGATTCTGTAACTGCTTGTCATTGGGTGAGCTGAGCTACTGGTCAACCAATGAAAACACACTTACACGCTTACTTACTCACAGGCTTGTGCATGCACACATGTTGTCCATGAGCAAATGACGAATGACAACATCACAGTCAGTTAGCATCAGGCTGAATGGAGTCGCCTTTTGTTTTCTCCAGACTATCGTTTGAAAACACAGTTAAAAATGGGCTAAATCATTTAATAAAAGCAGCCAATTCATTTCAGTTTATTGTTGATGGGTTTTTTTTAAGACTGCCTTCTTATCACAGCCAGCTCATGACCCTTACCCATAATCCTCTGTGTTTCTCTCCAGAGTCCTCCAATGCTTCTCTGCTGACCAATGCTGAGAAGATAGCTACCATCACCACCACACACACACCTCAGCAGACGGCCACTGAGTCCCGGTGGGTGACACCACATCTGTCTTAGGAACATTCATAAATGCAGCTGTCTTCCTACAATGTACTCTTACATACAATGTGTCTCTCTTTTAAAGGAATAACTCAAAGTCTAAAGGCGCTCCTCCACCTCCCCCCATACAAGCTCAGACCACACTGGTAAGAAAAGATGTTTTCACCCTGTAGTTTCCTCACACTTAGCCAACATCTGGATTGCCATCAATTTAGCTCCCACCCTTCGTTCAGTTACCATAACAATGAACAGAGGGAAGCCACCGATCATACCTTTGACCTGAGATGCTGTCTAATGTAATACAAGTTCAGTGTTTGCACAGGGAGAGAACTTTTGATGAGCATAGTAAGTTTTGGGTCCAGCCCTTGCGGTGCCCTTGCTTAGTGATCTGCACCCTGCTCACAGGCTGATGCAGCATTAAGTATTCAAGGCTTCTAGGGTGTTGTACTGCCATTGACATTTTGTGAGTTTTTGTGGGACATGTCTTGATTAGTCCTGGAGTTTGGACTCACCTTTTGACTCCCATGTGTTCTATGGATTTTGGCCATTTGCAATTTCTCACTTCCCATCTAAACAACTTCATGTCGCTTTCTTTCTTTCTTTCTTTCTTTCTTTCTTTCTTTCTTTCTTTCTTTCTTCCTCTCGCTCTCTCTCTTTCTCCTAGGATGCTGAGTTCTACTCTGTGGATCTGGAGCGTGACAGTAAAGGCTTTGGTTTCAGCCTAAGAGGAGGACGAGAGTACAACATGGACCTCTATGTGTTGAGACTGGCTGAGGATGGGGCTGCTGTCAGGAATGGCAAGATGAGGGTATGAAGCTATTACAGCTGAATTTGGTCTATTTTTCCACTCTCTTAGATCCCAAGATATCCAGTTCAACTCCTCTGTATATCTTTCCAGTTTGATTATTTTTGAGTTTCCTCTTTGCACAATGCTCACGATGTTGTTTAGCTAGTTGTCATAGTAACATGGCCACTTCGTTTTAGGTGGGAGATGAGATCCTTGAGATCAATGGTGAGAGCACAAAGAACATGAAGCATTCGCGTGCCATTGAGCTGATCAAGAACGGTGGAAGGAGGGCACGGCTCGTCCTCAAAAGAGGAGATGGATCTGTACCTGAATATGGTAGGTAACGGTGTTTTACAATGTCATGTTTTTCTCCTGTTGCTATAAATAACATTACTAATGCCAACATTGAACACCGATCCCTATTTCAGCCTTAGACACTGGAGAACAGAATAAAGCTTCTCTAATCTGCGTAATGCATCAGATTGACAAATTCTTTTTTTTCTTTTTTTTTATTGATCTTCATGAATGTTAAATACAAATTAAATGATCAACATTTCACAGGAAGATGCTTTCTGATCCATTAATTTAGATGGTGTCAGCACAAGATTGGGTTGTCATATAATATTCATCAATGAAAGGAATGGTTGCTATGCTAGCTAGTGATTTATAGAATCTGAAGCACAGATGTTTTATAACTGAAATATTATTCCCCCCAAGAGCTGTATTCTCTGCTGATGGATTATTCCTCTTGCTGTGTGAGTCCTGACACGCAGTCATATTGTTGTTGTATTTCTCAGCTTCATTTTCTTGTTTATCTGGGGTGTCATTTTATGAAAACAGATTTTTTTTACACTCAGAACGGTGTTTGACACTGTAAAATGTATTATTTTCTTTTCTTTCACAACAAAACCCCTCTCCTCTCTTTGAAGATGCACTATAAACAGTCTCTTGTCTGTTTTATTTGTTTTCTCTTTTCTATTCCTCTCCCTTTTTCTCTTGTTGTCTCTTGTTGCTGGGCTCTTCCTCTTCTCTCCAGCGATGATGGCTCCTCATCTCGCTGTTGGTACAATGAGGAATGACAAGATGGGAGAGCCCTGTTTCTACCTAATGGGCCAAAATCAGACCACGGTTTGTAGCCAAGTCTGTCCCAGTCCACTCTCCCTCTCACCCTTTTCCTTTTATCTTTCGATTTAATCCACCCCTCGTTCCAGCTCATCCCTACCTGCATCCCTCTTTGTGTGTGTATGTGTGTGTGTACACAGCTTTGTGTCTTCTCACATCTGACTTGTACTATACTTCCATAACTCCTGTGGTCTGTATATGTACAATGCCCTTCCACTTTGCCCACCTCAGACCAGCAATCTTTACTGGGATTGATATATGTCACTGCTCATCACATGCTGCTGCCATAGCAACCCGTTTCTAATTTGGCCGACTTGCAGCAAAATGCATTCTTGTTTTTGTTTTGCTTTTGGTTTGTTCTGCTTCCCGATATGATGCACATTGAGTTGTTTACCATTTTGTTTTTAATGATTTCCTAGGTGCCTGTTGTGTCACTGATAACCCCTGCCCTACACTTGCCGATGTGTTGCACCTGCTGTTGTTGCTGATGTTTATGTTTCAACCCACAGCCCCATTGAGATGTTGTTGAAGTGATTTGTCATTTCAATGTAATTTAACTATGTATATAGATGTAAAACATATTTAGTTACAATAATTTAGATTTGTTGTATCGTGAAAGTGCACGCATATGCATGATCTCCATAAGATTCCTGCATTGAATCTTTCTGACTCAATGCAAGAGCTCACATAGAGGGACATGAAAAGTCATCTTTGTTGACATCTGTGAATAGCTACTATAGGGTTATGAACAAAATAAACATATGCAACATGTTTATGTGTTATGTAATGCTCTTCCACAGCTTCATGCTTTCAAGTTATTTCCAGTCAGTTGACTTTTCCTCCATTCTGCTCTCCTCCAGACGGCAGCAGTGACGGGCACCCTCCCACACCCGGGGCACAAAACACTCCGGAAGTGAGAACTCTGCCACCCAACAGCCGATATCACACCTCATCGGAGTCCAGTTATCCACCAGACCTTCACAAACCATCACGCCAGGAGGAGGCTGCGCGTGGCCGAGACAGGGACAGGGTTGGCACAGACCAGATGGATTACCAAGGCCGGCAATTTAACCCCCACCATCATCACACCTGGAACAACAATCACAGTCAAAGTACCCCCAGACAACAGTCTCCAGACAACAGTAACAGCAGTAGCAATGGCAACAAGAAAAGTCGAGGCCGCAAAGTCAAGAAGTCAGAGTCGGAGAGTGGCATCTCTAAACTCCTAAAGACTCTGAGGAAAGACAGCTCTGGGAAGAAGGCTGGAGCTGCCGAGAAAATGAGGGGACGAGAGCTCTCAAGCAGCAGTTCTACTCTGGACCGGAGGTTTGGTCAACAACGCCACGGCTCCCTTGAACGTTCACCAACCCGAAAGCGCAACTCCTCCCCTGACCGTCGGCGGGCCAAGTCGATGGACCGCAGGGCGGAGCGAGCACATCGGGACCGTACACCTGAGAGGGAATGTGATGACGGAGGGTTCCTCACAGTCACCCCTGAACGAAAGTTCTATGAGCGCAGGCTCTTAAAGGACTCACAGATGCCTGGCCAAGTCAGGGAGGCTACAACTCCTGAGCGCACCAACAACAATGGGGATCCCATGTCTCTCTCCAGGGGCCGTACACCTGATAGAGCCATGAACAACGGCAGCCTCCTGAGAGACTCTTCCTCAGAGAGGAAGGAGGAGAGATACAGGATGAACGGAACACCAGAGAGACGGTACAGAATGGAGCGGGACTCTTCCCCTGACAGCAACTACAGCCGAGAGGAGTTGAACTATGCAGCAGCACCCAGACTGAAAGACTACTATAGCATGATGAAGAACAATGCTGTGCACAACCATGCTGCCTACAACAATGCGGGCCACAATAACGCAGTAGGCCGCAGCCCAAACCAGCTCCCTGAGCCCAAGAGAAGGCTGTATAAAGAAAGTCCCAAAGACCTCAGCATCTAGAGCAGAGCAGAGATCCCCCTCGCCACTCTCTCCTCCATCTGTGGAAACTATGTACCATACACTGGAATTGGACTTCTGAGGATATTAACTCTTGTGATTTATTTGATCGATTGGTTTATTGGTTGATTTGACTGACTTCTTGTGATCCCAGCCAGAGATTCATAAAACAGCAGGAGTACAATCCTTTTTTCAGTTCATACTGGTTGTTTTGTTATTGTTATAGTTATTTTGAGCATAACAGAGGTTGTTGTACTATAGTAAAGGTATTGTATGTGCCTGCATATAAAATCAGTGATATTGCTTTTTGTAGGCATTTCTGATTCTACATATTTGTTCCCTCAGAGGTTTGAAACATGCTTCCAATTGTGGTAACTTGTTCTTCTAACTACTTGGCTTGATTTAAACATGTTTTTAGATGTCTTTTCCACTCCTGAATTGCTTTACTAAACAAACTATAGCACAAGACACTGATGGTTCACAAGTATTGTGAATATCACAACTGACTTAAGGCAAAATCTAATTTGATGATGGTTAAACTAGAGCGAAAAAATAAATATAATATATGATTTTGTTTGCATTTGCTCACTATTTATTTTTAATTGGCACATATCTTGAGCAAGGTTCACTCAAACTTTAAGGACCAAGGTTTAACTACATACTGTACCTGGGAAAGCACGGTGTACCCCTACTTGAGTTCCTCAGAAACTGTCTTCTTTTAAAAATGTGGCAGCTTACCCTCCTTTGCCGAAACACCCCCACATTCCCATCCTGCATCAAAATTAAGGGAAGAAATCAGACAACCCATGTTAAAAATGGCAAAGGTGTTAGTGGCTTTCCTTTCACAGAGAAGGGGGAGCAAAAAACAAAAAAAGTACTGGCAGCTCTACTACTCTGGCCCTTTGTTCCTCAGTGTGTAATGATGTAGCAGGGAAAGGAACCTAACTCAGTTTGATCTGCAGGATAGATTCCCCGTGGGGGGGAAATGAGAAAGTTTGTTGCTCATCTTAATCAGAGAAATGTCAAATCAATACTTTACCTGAGTCTACGCTGTTCCAGAATGCCACATTTAAGCTGCCATAAGATAAAATGATTTAAGAGATATGCCAAAAAAGATTATATCAAGTTTTATCTAAAACAACATGTGTAAATCACCTCCATCCAAGATGCATGTGTGTGGATGAGAGTATAGTTATACCACCTCATCTGATACATCTGAGTGAATAAAATAATCAGCAAGGAACATGCACTCTGATCCCATAGTAACTGTTAACCCTGTCCTCATGTTGATACCCACATTTGCGCGCCAACCACTTCCTGAGTCCCGACACAGTGAGCTGATGTGGTTGGTTAGGGAAGCATCTTGTGTTGGTAACAGATGGAGAGTCCTGGTACAGAAGTCAACCAATCTGCCATCCTGAGCCATGCTGTCATGCCACTGGAGTCTGACTGCTGCTTTATAATGTGTTTTGTGTGTATTCTCTGTTTTATGTTTCACTAAAGAACTAAAAAGATATTGGATAATCCACAACAAATGCATTGTTTTATCACTGTTGTCGCCATGGTACTGTATTTAAAGAAGAAGAATAAAAGAAGAAAAACATTTAAGAAGTTAATCTGTTGGCCATCACCTGTAAAGAATTTTACTATATAACTAATAGGAACCTGTCAAGGAATAAAATGTTGCCTTTTTCTTGTACAAAAGAGAAATTTATGAAAAACCTCAGCAGTGAGGAATGTGATATTGTGTTTATATTTCTGAAATGGACCTGATGATTCATGGGAAATATGTTAATTTACTCTGGATCAGGTATGTAAAGACATTTTAAAATGAAAGACTGTATTCGGTCAATCAGAAGCTGTTTGATGGTTTGAATCTCTCTCGATGGTTAGCCTGCCTTTGTATTATAAAGCACTTGTATGCAGTCTGTGTTCTTTAAGCATTATTTCTTGCAATGTGCTCCAGACATAATGCTGTCTCTGTGTTGATAAAAGCAGTACATGTATATGGGCCAATCTTTTTTATAAAACTATGCATATATAAATACTACATTGTTCATAGCTTTATTTGACCCATGAAGCTATACATAACATTAGTCTAAGTACAAGTAGATGTGGACTTATCCAGTAAAGCTTCTTTCCTTGAGATGGATCACAATGTATATGTAGCTATCAAAAGAAGTCTGTGAATGCTATTTTTATTATCAAATAAAGTTTTCCATACAAATTCAAAAGGATTTCATATTTCTGAACAGCCATTATGTAGTAATGTCTCAGTGGAGGCTTTAGACATTTTTCACCCCTTTTGGTCAAATTATCCAGATGTGTCAGTGCACACTACCTTTTAAGTCCTACAATAGAAACGTAATTTTAATGAAGAAATTTTGAATTTTTTAGTCAAGGACATTGCTTAATCGATGTCTGTATACTGGCTCATCAAGTTCGGAGACCACCAAACAACAGTGTACAAATAGAACAATAAGATGAATACAAATAACTAAATTAATAAATAAAACTGGAAAAAAAGAAATAGTATGGGCTGTTGACTGTATTGCTTCCCCTGTTCACTTAGTATGATATTTTATATTTGACTGAAGAGAAGATATCAGGTATCAGCTCTTTACTTTGACAAACAGCATAACAATATTACACATTAAATTTAGTACAGGTAAGGTACAGGGATGGTGACAGCATTGACAGTGCCTGTAAGTAAGCTTCCACATCAAGCTGGCCTGAGGCAGCTTTTCAGCAGGTTGTCATCTTTCAACTGTACAACACACACAACCGTATGTTTTAGTAGAAGGAGTAGTAGTAGGAGACTACAACAACAGAGAGTGCTGTCAAAAAGAAGAGGATGTTGTCATATCAACAGCAGAGGATGCATCAATAGACAAATTGTAGAGTAAAGCACAGAATGGAACAAGAATAGAAAGAAATACATTAATGCTATTAGTGAAACAACAGTTCACACCTTATTTGTTACATTTTACACAGGAAGCTACACAGAGGACACTACAATAAGGCTATAATGGTACCACTGATATTGGGAGAAAAACAATTTTCCAAACATTCTTCAAATAGACTTAATTTAATTTTTCCAGTGCATGAATGTGCAACCACAGGTAGCAATGTTCTGCCTTCTTTAGTCCTAAATAAAGTCCAGTGAGTGATTGATTTATTGTTGTTTTCCTCATCCTCTCTGCCACAGCTTGATTTGAGCAGGCCGCTTGGTGAGCATATCTGTATTCCAAGAGAGATCCACTGGTATGATGGTTGCTATAGCTACGCATGAAGGTCATTATGGGAGAGATCTTAAGGTTTTTGTTTTGCTCCAGTCTGGCCGATACTTCTGCACAGCCAAGGGCTGAGGAGGAGGAATAATGTAATTTCTTAGTTTCCATCATTTATCACACTGGCACAGTTCATGGTAACTTCTTTCACAGAGTAAACTCAAGTAATGAAGCTACAGATTTGCATAGACCTCCAGAAGGGCCCTGCAGCCATCATCCATTATCTGGTATCTATCCTCTCTTAGACAGGCAATGACCATTGTAAAGTAGAACTAAATTGGTATAACACAAAAGTTGTCTCTAAATCATCTGATTCATTTATTATTCTTAGCACATTTTGACAACAAAATTATAATTTGCTCCAGAAATTATCTTGGCGACAGGACAATAGAGCAGCAGTAATTCATAGTGATGGCGAAATGAAGCTTCTTGAAGCATTGAAGCTTTCCAGCCATTTGGGTTGAAAATAGATTAATTTCTCGAGGCTTCAAATGCACACTAGGGCCACCTGCTGGTCAAAAGAATAGAGCATACAAGTCTATTGTAGATGAAGGCTGCGATGTGTGTAATAGTTGGGCCAGTGAATGAAACTACTAATGTGAATAATGACAATAAAGAAATTAATAGATAGCTATCGGTGTTGAGACCTAATATAAAAGGAGTTGAGACAATGTTCATTATTACATTACAGTTATTTAGCAGATGGTTTTATCCCAAGCGACTAACAAAGGTGATAGTTGATTATGTGGGGATTAAACCCACGACCCTGAGACCGACATATAGAGTTTGAAGCTCTGCCAACTGAGCAGTTCGGACCATGCTGCGTGATGAGTGCATCAGCTTGTCAGTGGCAAAGTGGGTAACGATGCTGCACTGATTATCTAAGATGAAGTGGCTGAAGTGGTGGGGTCCCCAAGTTAGTCAATGAGTTATTTCTCGCTGTTCGCTGATCGTGTATATCATCAAAATACAGCTTATTATTATACTCTCATGAGTAATGCGTAATTGTCAAATGTGCCTGTTCATATACAGTACAAACTACAACCCACGAGTTGGGAGGGGTTCTTTCCTTATATCCGTAATTCAAAACTGTCCGCCAACCCAACTGTCCATTCATTCCTCCGTGGATGAAGCTTCAAACGTCATCGATGACCTGCCCTACGTTCTCGACACGTGCTTCGAAGCCTCCGTATCAAGAGTAACATCACTAGTAATTCATTCTTTCAATGGGACTTTGACAATGGCTTCATCTCAAAGTCTGTGTGTGCATATGTGTGTTTGTGTATGTGTATGTATGTGTATGTATGTGTGAGTGCATGATATTTTACATAAGGAGTGATCGTTTCCTTTCTTCCTTCCTCCCTTCCTAATATTGATATGTGTTATCCAATAAGTCTTTGCCCGTGTTAACCTTTAATTAATGTGATTAATATGAATCATCAGATAAAGTAGCAGCTGCGTCATAATGTGTGCGTTCCTCCATGATTATTCACGTCATAATCCTTCAGCTGGACCAAGATCTAAGTCCAAGGTGACCTATGATTGAAATAGAGATTACAGTGCACTGCGAATGGCATAAAAGAAAATCAAGCCCTATAGGAAGTCCTTACCATCATCACCATCATGTCCTGGATTGTAGCTATTCTAGAGTAAAAATTGACTTAAGACATGAATTCCTTCTGAATAGGTCATTCAAATTTATTAATTTGATTTAATATACTACAGTCATTT
>OOFE01043814.1:5865-24712 GCA_900323365.1 Monocentris japonica | reverse complement strand
TGAAGTTGATGCGTTAGAAGCAGGAAAAATGGGTCAGAGCATCTCCAAAATGGCAGGTCTTGTGGGGTGTTCCCGGTATGCAGTGGTTAGTACCTACCAAAAGTGGTCCAAGGAAGGACAACTGGTGAACCGGCGACAGGGTCATGGGTGCCCAAGGCTCATTGATGTGTGTGGGGAGCGAAGGCTAGCCCGTCTGGTCCGATCCCACAGAAGAGCTACTGTAACACAAATTGCTGAAAAAGTTAATGCTGGCTATGATAGAAAGGTGTCAGAACACACAGTGCATCTGTGGGGCTGCGTAGCCACAGACCGGTCAGAGTGCCCATGCTGGCCCCTGTTCACCGCCGAATGGTTTTAATGTTATGGCTGATCGGTGTATATGTATGTATATATATATATATATATATACATTTTTGGCATTCTCAAATTTGGTGGATAGCCTTCTAAAATACACAGAATAGGAGCACCTGTTTATTTTTCCCTAGAGTCAGGATACTGCCTAATGCCTTATGACTTACATCCATTCCTGATCTCTGTCACATCCTGTCACTTAAGACAAATAGGTACAAGTACCACAAAGCAAATCTGACTAAAGTGTAGGTTTACAGTCCTATGCACCAGGTGTAACATTGTGCTTATTCTTACATACCACATAAGCATTCAAGGTAGACAAACTATTTAGTGGTCTATTTTGTATTAATTTCAGAGGATGTAGTTGCAGCCTGTACACCTGGTGCAAGTGTTTAATTGTGTTTGGCAACAGAGATGTAACGTTTGTAAAAAAAAAAAAAAAAATACAAATAAATAGGCCCTGATGGATGCGCCAACAAATTTTAACACATGGCATCTCAATATGAAACGTCAAACAAAAGGTGCTTGTAATTATTTTGGGGAATGTTAAAGCGTCACAGCACTTACCAAACCTGACAATTATCCCAAGCCATGCAAACACCTCTTGCTGTTCAGAGCTCCAAAATTAATTGTTTGTTCTTCATCATTAGTGGATCAAAAGGTCTTCTGAATGATATGTAAACTATGAAATATATTCTGAAATAAAGTTCACAGGTATTTTCAATACACTTATAATTGAATTAATAGTTGTTGTTGCTCTACTTTTTCAGATGATTATATATATATATATATATATATATATAGGGAGAGACAGATAGCTATATCTATATATAGACAGACATAAAGGAAATGCTCGAAATACAAATCGAAGAACTTTAAGACAGACGGTAATGTTCCAATTTGATTATCCAGTTGAAAAGGTAAATAAGTAATTAATGAACACTAAACATGCTGGGATGTATTATTCATTTAATGTGGTCAGTCTGCTTTTCTACTGGCTGTCTCTCAGGTTAAGGCAGGTTACCATAAACTGCCGTCTGACACTGAGTAGGGCCAAGAGGCATTCGAATTCATTTTATCTGTCTCTATGTTCTCCTCTTGACATTTGAAGGCTTGGTGATAGCAGATGGAGTCGCTCTGTTTGAGATGTTCTTGTTTGAATGTAAAGTACAAGAGGAAATAGGTCCATTTCAGCTCTACACACAGTGTTGGGGGTTTTCCCGTGTACTTTTAGAATCGATTTACAAAATTCAGTATGTAGAGTTTCAGTTTCAGAAAATGTAACAGACAAGTGGAAGAATCTGGTCTTTTATGGCCAATTCTGACTGCACCTTTCTTGTTTAGGTATACTGTTCCCCCCTCCACACCACTTTGTCATATTTTGAGAAGACCTTCATGCCAAATTCAAAAGTCTTCTCAAAATAATAAAGAAAATTTTGGATTTGTTTTGATTAACATGTTTTTCTATGAGGGTGTGGAGGGTGTAAATTTAATCTGATGTGTGATATTTAATAAAAATCTAATTTGGCTTTTTCTCTGAATGTTGTGTTCTCTGGTAAGGTTTTGCAGTCTGTTGTTTTTATTAACAGTACAGCAGTTATAATTGAACAAAATCATTTTTTTCCATGTTGCTGCTGACTCCTGTGCCTCTAATTATTTGGATCAAACTTATCACCATTTTTTAATATTGCAGTTATTAGTCCATGGTCCCAGATGAAATATCACACTTAAAAGTATGTTAAATAGTTTAAGCAGGACAGTGTGGAATTTATGACCAGTGTGATCAGTTCATTTGGTGTCCTGTCAGCACCACAGGCCCTTTTAGGTTGCAGGGCCTGAATTTGGTCTAGTTAGTTATTATTTCTCTGTTGTTATTGGGGAAGTCTAAGTCTAAGAGTTTTGGTGACTTCTTTTTTTTTATGGTTTCCATAATTTGTTTTGTATGTCTCTCTCCCTCTTTCACACACATGCAAAAGTACTTCTACATATCTGTTTATTCTATTCATGTCGGTGGGAAGGTACAAAGTCATAGTTTGCACATTTGTGGAAGAATGAAAACTATGATAAGTCAGCTAACTGTCAGGGTTGCAAGGAGCTACAGTCTTATTAAAAGCTGAGCCAAGATCTCCACTGTCCCATAAATGGCATACTCTCACGTCGACATGACTCAGGGCACTCCTCTCCCATAACGTGTGGTGAAGTTACATCATTATCAAAATCAGCCCAGACAAGGTCGAGGTTACTCCAGTTCAAACACCCCCCCAAAAAACATTCACGCCATGCTGCACACAGCGTCTGATTCAACCCAGCCAATCAGCAGCAGGTCCCTGACTTATGATTCTCCTGGACCAATCCAAAGGTGAATCAGAGGAGGAGGGGGGGAAGTACATAAACACACAAATACTTGTTGATACCCGTTAACGCCAAGGAGGTTATAGACAAGAATACACGCCAGTTGTCATTTCAGACAAGTGCTGCTTTCAAGTAAATCATGTTTTTGGTCTGAATTAGTAGCAAAATGCCCCGTGGAACATAAGTAGTTATGTTGGCAGCTGTTCGAGTGGAAATCGAGTGATAAAGAGCTAGTTTATGCTGCACCGGCTTTATTATTAGCCAAAAAATGTGCATATTATACTTGTGTAGATTTTTTATTTTGCCAGTAATGATGTAGGTCTTCATTACATGTTTTGTAGTAATACAAAGAAACTCCAAGCTAAATCGCATTTGCAGCTGTTCTCTCTTCAACACCAAATGGGCGAGTTATAAGTATGCCCAAAAATGGATGACAACTTAAATGTAAAGACTGAAAATATAAACATATATATAATACCAATTATTTACATAGGATGCTCAACAATATACTAGCTAATAATGAAGTAGATTTCTTTTGCTATCTGCCGTTGACATGACTTCCAGGCTCTGTGCCCTCTCACGTCACATCAGAGTATCATAGAATGTGCTCCTCATAAGCTTTTAAAACGGTAGATACGAACTCCTACTTGAAAATACCGTTAGGTGGTAAATACTACTTAGGAACTTTATGTTCTTGTGTGACTGTTTGGCATTCTGTATAAACAATTTCTATTGTTGCATGTTTCTATTTCCATTAGTTGTTCAACCCCAAAAATACTTTAGTTACAGAGCCCATTTTGTTATTATCGCCGACCAAAAGGCACACGAATGCGCGACAAGTCGTTTGTAATTACGAGTTAACGAGGAGCACTAAAGGCAGCATCACTCGCTTTAGTTGAGTAGAAACTTCCTTTTCTTCGTTTTACGGCATAATGGCGCCATTTACTGTGCATACATGGAAACGCATGTACATTAAATGTAAGATTATGGGTTCAAGATATTGCATAGGTCTACTTTATACGTCAAAATGTTAAAGCAACCAAATTTATAACAAGATTGAAGAACTGAGTCTGAAAACATTTGGAACAGAAATTTATTTGAAAAAGATTTACAGAAAATGAATAAAGTAAGCAACATGGATTGTATAAATATATGTGCAACCAAAATGGGCACTGAGGCACTTTACTGCCTTCTGCTGCCATATGATATATGTTTATACCCAGACTCTCAGGGACGAACAATTCTCAGTCCTCACAATTAATTTTCCATTTTCATTCTTAATACATTTGTTTTTGGTCTGTATGTTCTAAACTAAAACAAGTATGAGCAAAAAGGACTGACAAGTAACTTGGAGTCAAAAAAGGATAGGTGGTAGCCTGGGTATAATAGAGATATCACTGAAATTGTATGTTAACAGGAGTGGCTGATTTATCATGGGTGAGTAGGTGCGGATCTTTTGCAATTCAACAGAAATGGTGATTTTCTTTTTCATGAGCTGCCATGTGAAATTAGCAGTGAGAATAACACAGGAGTTGGGAGTTAACATTGGAAGCATGCACACTAAAAAAGGTGTGAGGACAACAGAGGAAAGATGTTCAATTACAAGCCACCAGGGCATCGCACTGTGCTAATAGGGTTAGCGAAACATAAAATGTTAAAGAAAAATACAGCAACTGGACAAATATTACTGAATTACATTCTGTTGAAGCACTTTGGCCCAAAAAAAACCCTGATGGCACAATTAGACAAACTGTTAATGGAGAGATCAAGTCAGTACTATGGTGCAAACAGTATGTGTTTAAAATGTTATTCTTTCTTGATCTCAATGTCCTGAATCTGTTGCATGTTGTGACATGGCTCGTGCTCAGTAAAGAGAGCACAATGACACAGGGCACACCTTTTCTCCCATATAAATTACACCAACAGATGGATGATATAAAGTGCACTCCTAACTCTAATTATTCAGATTTTCAACCTGGCCTTGGCTGCAGTAGTAGTTAATCCCACACATTTAGGATTTTGTTCCTGCAGCAGCAGAAAAATCCAAAAGGGAGTAAACCACAGACAAGGTGAGAGGAAAATCATATGCAATTGTGTCTATGCTGTACTGTCAACCAAGTACATGTAACCGTTTGCACAACCACAGCCTTGATTCAAACAATGCAGCATTACTGCTCTGTATTTTACATCAACATTTCCCACTCTCGAAATTACACTGAATCACAACTTTCATAAAACATTCATCTCATCCTAAATTACCACAGTAACAATGACAATTCTCCTATGGAAAATTCCACCTAGTCAGCCAAGTACATACATAGTGAATTCCACAATCTGCAATATTAGTAATTATTCTTATTATGAAATTACATGTCATTAGCTCAAAAAGAAATAAATACATATATAACAATATGAGCCATAACACTGAAGTCCAGTATGTGTTTGCCCTGGTGTCAGATGGCCAGCTTGTTGGCGATTGTCATGACCACTTTGAGGATGGGCATGAAGGCAGAGATCTCGCTGAAATTGCTGCTGCTGACAACCTGAGTGTGGACCTCCAGACCCCGCTGGTAGTTCTGGCTCGCCACACAGCGGCTGATCTCATGAAGCCCACCCAGGATATTGTGAGAAAGCTATAGACAATATGAAACAAGAAAGACAACATGAAACATTACCAAGTGGCACCTGCTTTCTCTTCCACATCAAGACAGGTTACTATCATTCACAGAAAGAATGCAAGGGGTGACTTCAAGTTAAACATTAAGTATAATTTACAGGTGGGAAGTTGTCTGGGGGTTATGCAGCTCAACACAAATGCTCTATCCAGAATTTTACTTTGGCCCATTTTGTGATTTAGGCTGATAGGATGTATTTTTACATAACAATCTTTGCTTGTGTAGCTTTAACTACAGAATGTCAGTCATTTTATTTGTCAAATTAAACTGGGCCAATTAAATCCTTCTCTAGTTTTGTTTTCTAAATTCTTATTTTTGCAGCAGTTTGACAATCTGATTTGCACGCAACAAGTCCTTACCGACTGGTCTCTCAGCTTGTCATATAGGTACCCCAGGCGTTTGGCTGCATCATCAAGTTTCCTTTTCGTTTGCTGCGAAAGGAAATATTTTTCATCATTTCATATCCAACAAAACATTTGTCCTTCAATCAATACAAGCTTTATTTCCAATATTGTGCAAGCTGGATGATGCCACAGCATTAAAAGGCTCTGAGACTTACTGGGTCTCCTGCTGCTAGCTGGCAGCGCTGCACCAGGCTGTCAAAGGTGGTTTTGAGGACCAGGTGTTCAGCAGGAATCTCTCTCTGCTCCACCCTCTCTGCTGGCAGCTGCTGGAGGAGCTGAAGAAGAAAGTACAGAAATACTTGTTTTTCCATGCACTTTCAACAGCAGTGCACTATTAAAACAATCATGTTGTCCTATCAGAGCATTCAGCAACAGCCCCTGTTGGTGAATGTGAATAACCATTTGCAACCAACCTGCACGCTGGGCTCCTGAGGGGCCCCAGGTGGGACTTGGGCGGGGTCGTGGGGCTGAGGGGCCTCCATTGAGAAGCCCATTACAGGGGCAGTGATGGGAGCTGGTGGAGTGTAATTATCAGGGACCTGTGTACAGACAACAGTACAACACATTCACTCAATGAGACTTACAAACATCAAAGGCATTAAACCTCCTTAGATAATGAGCTGCGTTCAAGGGATTACCACACTACAGAGCGGTTCTCCCTGGCTATCGCCATTTTAAAAAATTACAAATTACAATTGTCCAGTCACTGGACACTAGATTAAATACTACTGTAAAAATAAGTAAGAATTAGTTCCATAACCTACTTCAGTCTTAATAACAGACTGAGCTGAGCTTATGCCGTATTATGTTCCCATGTTTATTGCTATTACAGCCCTTTTCTGAACCAGGAAAACCTTGAATAGCAGTTTCTCCCTGTCCATTTTGACAGACTGTGAGCTACAGCGGGATTTGTAGTAATAGAAGCAGGAATACCTTCTTCTTCCTGGGTCCACCTCGTACTGCTGGTGGGTCATTCCAGCCGTCTTGTGATCCTGAATCAGAACAGATCCCAAATTAGAAACAAATTCAGACATTATGCTTTTGCCAACACGCATTTTCTCCTCTATACAAACTCAAGCAGCCAAAGATCAGTTTTTATGAGACAATCTCTTCGAGCCAAGGTTAGTATACATGGCAAAAGCACTTAAAGGGAAACACATATACTGTATATATATTTGCTATAGATTCCAGCAGGTAAATGAACACAAACAAAATAGCAAATATGGCAATGTTCAAGCAGCATCCTAATAATTATTCAAGAGCAGTTATAGGTTAACAGTGTAATGTAATAGACCTGTTTGGATCTCATAATCAATTTTTTATTTCCAAAAACTGAGTATTCATTTGCATTGTTAATAATGTTTGATAATGTGAAATATATTATCTTCACAGGGAGCTGGTGATATGTGATCCAAAATAAAACCTATCTGGTATCAAGCCTGGACTTGCAATTATTGCAATGTGGTTACAGCTAACGTACAAATATATTAGCTCCTAATTTAAGTCACTACACTACATCAAGCATGTGGCTGCACAAGCAAACACAACCATATATATTTTCAGTGCGCTGTTATGCCTTATCCAACCCTAACCCTGTCACCTTGATCGTCACACTGGGAACTCAGCCAAGGAAAGTACCCTGAAAGTCAAATGATGAGGACAGCTGAACAGGAGTGAATAACCATTAGCACCATATTCCAGCTAACATCTATAATGCTGTATCCATCTCCAAGTATGAGGAAATATATGTGTCAACAGAAACTTCTTACTGCCAATTCTTTGTTAAGCACGACTGAATCCAAATGGAAAGAACGTGATTGTGATTTGCTTTGGACTAAAACCAAAATGTGAGCTACCTGTAGGAGGAGGAACGATGGCAGGGGCAGGGAAAGGCTTTACAGCTGGAGCTCCAGGTCCTCCCTGTGGATATCCTGACCCAAGAGGGGCATATGGGGAAGCTGCCATGGGTGGGGCAGGGCCCTGGTTGTGAGAGCCCCCTGGGTACAAGGGGACTGGGGCGCCGGGCTGTGAGCTGGCAGGCATGGGGCCTGAGGGTAAAGAGGCAGAGGACATGAAGCCCGTTGGTGGCACCCCAGGACTGGGCATGGCAGGCAGGCCCCCGGGGGTAGATAAAGACGGCAGCGGGGGTCCTGATAAGTTAGCAGCTGGCATAGAAGGACCTGGAGGAGTGAAAAATGAGGGTCCACCCACAGGCATAGGCTGGGGCTGGAATGGCTGATTAGGAGGGAAGCCTGAAAAAGAACACAAGTGAGTATTAAATCGAATCAACCTGAAATTACTCAAAGTAGTATGCAATCGGACAATGTCAAACCTGAAGCAGGGGCAGGATGTTGTGGGTAGGAAGGCCGTATGGCAGGACGGGGTGCGCTGGGCAGCAGTACATGAGAAGAGGGTGGCAGGCCAGGCCGGGTGTTGGTAGAAGCAGCTTGTGGGGTAAAAACTGATGGCATAGGAGGCTGCCCAACTGGAGCCATCTCGGCAGGTGGGGCAGGCTGGTACTGACCCTGTGGTTGAAAACAAATCATGACCTCATCGTTACTAGTTTCAGGTCTTGGAGAAACAGGGGAGGCACAAACTCTGCAATACTGGGTACAGAAAGTTACTTTTCAAGAATGGATTCACAAATGAGTGCTCCCAATTGCTGAGGAATTAATACCATTATTTGTGCTTTATGTGCAGGTGTCTGAGTTGCAGGAGTGGGCTTGGCTGTTGACACGGTCACTCTGTTGTAGGGGACGGGAGGCTGCTGTCCAATGGCGGCCTCTCCCTGAGCATGGAATAGCCTGTCTCTGAGCATCATGATTCTGGGCTGGAGAGACAAAATAGTGCCCACGGAAACACACAAATGCGTATATTACAATCCATAGAAAGCAACATCACAACTTCTGAGAAATTTGGAATGAGGCTGCTACTATGCCTCTTACTTGTTCTGAGTTCTTAGGCAGGTAGGTCATGGCAGTGGCCAGGCTTCCCTCTGCAGCCAGTATGCCAGCATAGCGAGTTAGCTTTTCTGCCAGGATAGGGCTCTGGACTGCCACCTCGTTATTGCGGAGGCATTCGACTGACTTGCGCAAAATCATCACCTTCTCCACCAGATCCTGTCAAGTCCACACACAGAGAGGCAGAAAATGTCACTGTGCTTGCTAAGTCTTTCCGTGGTCTTATGGTCACTGAAACTATGACTTAGAATTTATTTGACAGGGGTCAAAATGGGCAATGGTGCAGCCTACATCAAACCTTACAAAAGATATACCTCTAAAACAAGAGGGGAGGAGCAGTCCCTCTGCAGAGCCCAGCACTCCACTAGCTTTTCAATGTTCCCAGAGCAGATATAACAGAGACAGGCCTGCAGGCAGCGCTTCTCTGTCGCCTCACCCTCCAAACGGGCTCCCAGGATGTCTAAGGAGAAGTAGGAGGACAGAATCAAAGGAGGACAAAGATACAGGGACAATTAAAGATAGAACAGGGAGGATGGGTGCAGACATAGAAATGTTGGCAGGCAAGTAAAACAAGTACTGGCAAAATGGTACAACACACCTGGGAGGCAAAACAAGTCACATCATGATTAATATGCTGCTACATTGCTGAATAACTTACCGCACAGGCGAGCAAACTCTTCAGGGTGAGCATAGGTCAGCAGAGCAGCAAGAGCCTCCTTCCAATTGTCCAACTCACAGCTTTGCACTATGTCTCTCCAGTTCTGGGTGACTATTGATGATATAAGCTGGTGTGGGGGGCAAATCAAACTTACTTAATATACCTCTAATATACACATTCCTATCAGATTGTACTAACTGAACCACAATGCATTCAACTTTGCTGAAACAACAGGTTTTATGAAGTCTCTTAATGAGACATTGATTCTCTTGCCATTGAAATGCTGTTCTTCTGCTTGTCCAGGTATCTTTGCTGAGTCTTCTTGAGCAGCTCCTCTCCTCCACTGATAGACAGCAGGATGGCTTCAGCGTATCGGCAGTCATTCAGACAGAGATCCACAGCTCCCTCGAAGTTACCCACCAGCAGTGCCTGGCTTATCAGACCATCAGTATCTTCAAAGGAACAAAAAGGGCATAAGCCATCAACCAAGCAACACAAGCTGCAGTTACATTTGCATTGATGAAAAAGAAAGAAAGAAAAGATGAGTTTCAGATATCCAGACAGTGAGCTAACAAGTGTAATCACATAATTGTGTCATATATTGTGGATTTTACCGGATGACACAGGGATCTGGAAACTGGAATTTTCTTTTGGGATCTGGCTGAAGAAGTCTGACGGTGAAGTAGAACCAGAAGTCCTGCTTTCAGCTACAGCACTCCCTTCATCAGACCTCTGGAAATTAAAAAAAATAAATAAATAAATTTACAGGCAACAAGAGTACCAAGATCTGGCACACACAAAACAACAACCACACGGATTAGAAAATAAACTGGCTGCATGCAGGATTACTGACCTCAGTGGAGAGTAACAGCATCTTTTCTGCCAAATCTTTAGCATCTACTCCATGTCCATTGGGCTGCAAGTTCTTCCCAAGGCATTTTGAAATCTGAATGAACACAATGTGGTTACAACTATGAAATGGGGTTTTTACAAATGTACACCTGCTTACAAATGTTACATATTAATTACCAACACTGATACATGTAAACCAAAGACAGAATACCTTTCGTTCCAGTTCATCTTTGCTGAAACCCAAAAGTCTGAGGAATTTAACACGGGCTTCATCCTCAAAATTGACCTGTAAAATTGAAGTGGTGGATAAGCTCAGAAACTCCACACTAGCTGGCTGATAAATGTACAACCAATAATATGTCTCAATTAGGGCTGCACGATATGAGGGAAATATGCGATAATGTTGTTTAATATTGCGATAACAAACACAGATGTGCATGTTATTAAATACATTATAGGCCTATTCATAGTAGATATCGCAGTCTTTTGCAATGTGTAATCGCGCAAGATCATATCGCGATGACAATAATAAAACAATACATTGTGTAGCCCTAGTCTCAATATATAGCATGTGTAAGGCCCACCAGAAGGAACTTCCATATGTCCTGCTCAGCGTCTGATGGGGCATTTTGAATCTTGTTCTGGCAGTAGCTGGTGAAAGTGCCTGACTGCAGCGCTGCCTGCAGCTCCCTGGAGCGCTGGAGGAACTCTGTCTCTGTTGTCACCTGGCTCACAAACACTTGTCTGGGGACAGGCTGGGGGCTCTGTGCTGGAGGCAGCTTGGGGTTCTCAAAGGTTATCAACTTCCCACCAAACTGAAACATAGGAAACCAGCAGATCATACATTAACAATTAAATCAATTGGGAAACTTGTAGTAATGCCATTTCATTAACACAATCACATGAGCATTATTCTAGAGTGTTGCACTCACAGCAAAGGAAGCCCCCACTGGCCTGCGCACCCATTTAGGTGGCTTCTTCAGTGGGGGAACTACGGTGGCCTGCGCTGTAGGTTGGGGAACTTGCAGGGGAGGGAGCACCTGCCCTGTCCCAAAGGGATCCATGGTGTCAAATGATGATGATATCTGTTGAAGTAAACACAAAACATTAATAAAATAAGCACAACTCTTCAGAGGATGTTTATCTGTCATCCCAGGGAGCCATTTAACTACCTTCAAAATTAAATTAAAACTCATACACATGTCCATGACAAAATGTTGATTAATCTATGTTAATCTGTGTCCAAAAGTAACCAAGTTTCACAACAGCATGATCTTACTGATAAACAACACATCTCTCAGTACAGCCTTAGGGAACAAAAGGAGAGACAGCCACTACCTTATCAGCGGTGCTTTGCTGCTGAGCCTCCAAGCTCCCTCCCATCACAGAATAGACACTGATCCTCCCGTCAAATGAGGCTGCTGACAGCAGGGCTGGATTCCTGGGGCACCACTGGACATCAAAACACCACTGGTTGATTGTTGGCAGCTCATAAATGACCTAGAATGAGAGACATGAGAGATATGTGAGGATCCATGGCATTGTCATCAAATCACAATAATGATGGTAAGTGAGGGGGTAATCAAAGAAGCAGCTCCTAAGGGGACATACTTCACCAGTGTTTGGATTCCAGCAGAGGATACGGTTGTCTTTAGCACTACTCAGTAGGAGCTCAGAGTCAGCTTGGCTCCAGGATATGGACAGAATTCCCCTATTAAGAAAATGGCATTAAATTAACAACAGAAGGAAGGTCCCACAAGATTACCTAAAAACATAAATTAGCAGGATATACAGCTCTGGCCAAGATTCTTGACACCCTTGCAATGTATGCAGATAATGTACAATATCTTCTGAAATAATTGGAAATTGAAACACGTTCATCTGTTTTATTCAACAATAAGAATACAAATATTTTTAAAAAACCTTTAAAGGCTTCAATTTGGAAAAAGATATAAAAGATATTTTCTATTCTTACAGTTTGATCATATGCTGTAAATTGATAGATGAATGTGTGAAGACTGAAAGTTCTTTGTACATTATCTGCATAAAATTCAAGAACTGTGCATCTGAAAAAAGTGCTAAAGCCTTACCTTGTGTGGTTCTCGAGGACTTTGAGGGGTGATGTGGCAAAACGAAGGTCCCACATCTGGATGACTGGGAGGCGGTCATCTTCGGAAGCCAACACCAACTGAGTGGCCACTTCAGGGTGCCATAGCATTCCTGAACAGTGCATCTAACACACAAAACAGATAACATACACAATGATGACAGGGATTTACTAGTGTACTATCAGGTGAAGAACAATAACCAATTTAAAGCCACAAACCCTGTTGCTGTGGTCACTGATCTTGATAATAGGCTCATTCTTTCTCAGATCCCAGACAACTGCTTTCCCACTAGGGTTGGCCGAAGCCAGGATGTGCTGAACCTGCCTGTTCCAGGACACAACACTGATATCTTCAGCAGGCTGAAAGGGGAGAAGGACTGTTACTGACAAAACAAGGCTGCTTGTGCAAGTCTGAAACAGCTAGATGCCTGATATTCAAATAATGCAAACACAATTTACGCGGCATGCGGACAGTGTTAGTGTTGAACATGTAAATTTCAACTGCTGACATTGATATTAGATCAGAAATGCACATGGAAAATATAATTAAGTGCACACATATTTTAGCTCACTACAAAAGTATTTTGATAAACCATGGCAGCAAGGAAAGGAAGGAGATAATTGTTCAACATAAGTGTTGTTGGAGATTGTGGTTTCGACTTTAAGCACAAATGTGGGGCAGCTTTAAAATAAATCAACCCATCCCCCACAACCATGAAATTCATAAAACTTATGATATAAACTTATGAAAGGTTTATATTTAAAGTGTATAAATATGCAATCACCTGGGCCTTTGCTCCTGGTGTCATTGGATTGCTTAAGTTGTTCAGATCCCAGATATATATCTCTGAATCATTTGCTCCTGATGCAAGGAGATTGCTCTGGAAGAGACATCAATTGAGAAAGATGAAATGTGTAATGTACAGCACCACTGGAAGAATTCAATGGGATGTCATTCTTTATAAGATGTCTCATCGCATACAAGACTTTGACCGCACACATTACCTGAAAAGGGTTGGAATCGAGTGCTCGGACAGGGCCTGTGTGTTTGTCACACTGTCCCACTATTGCCTCTGCTCCAGAGGTTATTATGGCTTCTGGGCTATATACCGTTAATGTGCCATTTTCACTGCCACCAACCAGTCTCCCTCCTGAACAGTCTGCACCCATTCCAAAATTCACCCATATGATGCTGTGCAACCTATGAAATGTAAAGGTTACAACATAGTGAGTACATGTATTTGTTACTTTGTCTCCCCTACTCTGTATTTCATCTCAGCCTTGTTTCAATGCAGAGCAAGTACAGATTCTGCACAGTCCCATGATGCATGTGGTTTTTACATGCTACAGCTACCAAGCTAAAAATGGTATCAAAACACCATGTAGAAGTGCAAATATCAGCCAGAACCCATGTCAGACAGTTATGAATTGTGACCAAAACATCCTGCCTGTAGCTTGTAGATACGATACGCATTTCCAATATTTTACATTTAAAAAAACATCATGAGATTTTTCCTCTGACTACTCATTTCACCATCTAACAGAGCTGACTGAGTTAGGTGGAAATATGCAGCTAAACTTTGAAGAACCTTTAAGATTCACAGTTGAGGTTAAATTTTCAAAACAATATAACTTATATCAATTACATACTGCTCAATAAAGAACAGGCACAATTTGTTGAAAAATATTTTCTCCAGTGCTGTAAACCGTGACAAGGTTTGATAGCACAAAAGGTATAGAGGAGTTAAGTGTCTGATGCGGACCAGCTGACAAATTCAGTACTTATCAGGATGAGAAATTAATACTGGCAACTACCCAAATGCTGGTTGGAAGTTTCCAACCAAATTAAGGAAAGTGCTTGGTGGAACAAACTACAACTTTAGTTTGCCACCCTGAGTTACCTAATAGCTCACCTGTTTGAGGTGGGCAATGACCCCTTAAGTTTCATGTCCAGACAGGGATCAGAAAAATCCATTTCGAATATCTCAAGAGCAGCAGTGGTGTTGAAAGAAGCATCAAGCTGTTGCGCTGATGTGCCTATTAATTGACCCAAAGAATTACAACAAATTAAAATCTCTGGTCTGCAACATGCAACTGAAAATGTTACATCTATGAAGAGGTGCTGTGAAAACCATGTGTTTTGAATGAGAATAGAGACTGGAGTATTAAAGCTACCTAAGGCCAGGTAGATTGGATGGTGTGCAGCAGGACTCCACGCCTGGTGCGCTGTCCTCTGGATCTCCTTCAGCCTCATCTTCCTCTACTGGTGTATGCTGTCAAAAGTCCTGGGTAAAGGAACATAGACTACATTAACTCATGAACAGTGGATTCCTTACCATATTTGTTGTTTTGAGTCTAGCAATGTGAAAGTAGCAATCATTTTATTAGATACCTATAAATTAACTTAGACGAAATGTTTATAAATATGCACTCACAATCAAAATTTCCTTGTTTTTGCTGTATGTCTATTTCTATGTAAGTACAAGAGAGCAATGGAAACACCGGAGTCAAATTCCTTTACTTGCCGAATACAGCTGATTCTGATCAAAATCAAACAGGGTGCCACCCATACTGACACACTGACTCCGACTATTCCCTGGAATTGCAAGCTAACATAATTATAACATACACTTGCCACCACGTTAGAAGATATTTCAATTTCAAAGGACCTTGTCCAGTTGTGTGGGATACATTCCTAACTAGGTAATGTTGACGCTAAACAGCTATTAAGATTATTTACCTTGAGATGTAACGTTAGCATTTCGAACCTGCTAGCCTTGTGCGATAAACTGACCAGTTCCGTTTCAAACATGTTACAGCAACTTAACATTAGCAAGCTCACTAACGTTACACAGAAAACCCGGGAGAACCGCTTCCTTCCACTCAATCAAACTTTAAAGCGAACATTTTATTTCTAGTACATAAAAACATACTCGAAGGAAAAACTCATTCAATTTCCATCTTGCCACTTTCTTAACGTTGTCTGGCCGTTCAAATCCAGAGAATAGTCAGAGCCGACGCTAACAACTGTTAACGAGCTAGCTACCTACCTACCTAGTTGGCCTAGTTCCACAAAAAAAATATTTATCAGACGCACCGGACTTGAATAAAAACGATTAACACAGTCTTGAATACAACATGTACTCACGTCAGATGTTAATAGCAGTTGTACTGTCTTCACTAACAACAAAATGTAGAGCTACTTAAGTGCCAAGCTAGCAACTTAGCCACGGACTCCGACTAAAGTACATTACCGTATTGTCAGTTCTCGACGGTGGCCGATATGGACAGTAGTAACGGAGTCCTGGCCTAATATGACCCGTTGCAGGGTAACAAACTACTAATTTCTCATTTTCACTCTTGTGCTCAAGAAAGGGCCTACGAAAAAACTGATCTGCCATGTACCAGTCAATATTATCCTTTACAATGTTGCTTGGAAAATATAAGCAAACATCCACTTGTGTTTTATATGTTGACATGCTTTCCACAATTAAAAGAACAATTGCAAGGGACATGACAGTTACCATACGGGCTTTATTCATGACAGAAATATATATACACAAGTAGAGTCAGTTTTAGACATTAGATTTCATAATGTTTGACTTCCTCAGGTTGTTTGTCAGGATCTCCTCCTCTCTCCAAGTAAAGGTTGTTGAAGGGATATTGTTTTGGCGCCTGTAACAGAAAATGTTCGAATGAAAATGTGCATGTCATTAAAAATAGGGAACTGTCAAGACGAGTTTCTCTTGAGCTGGCACAGCACTAAAATTAATTGAGGAGAAAGGTCTGACAACACAAGAAGCATTTCAAATCTTTCATAGACCCCTTCCTTTATCTTCACCTATTCATACTCACAGAAAGAGTAAATAACTAATGATTAAATGCAATCATGCACAATGATTCCAAAAAGTAAAGAAGGAACATAACTACACAAAATGCAAACATAATCACCATAGTTCTCAATTTTGCTTGAAAAAATACCAAGTCTTAGCCAATGTCAAAGGTTAGTCATTACCTACAAAACTACAAAACACTACCTGTTCTTAAATCGACTGACTGAAGTCTCAGATGAATAACACTGCACAGGAATTCTTTTGTGGAAAGTTTAAAAAAAAAAAAAAAACACCTCTGACAACACCACGGTACTCACAAATCTTCATTGATAAACACTAGATTTCGAGGTATATATATTTTATAGGTTTGTCGGTTATATGGACTAGTCAGTTAGTTGTCCTATTCTTAATGAGTTTTAGTTGATCAGGAGCTTATTTTAGTCAGGGATAGTGGGAGAATGTTATCTGGTACAAGGATGAAAGCCTACATACTGTCAGGTTTTGTCCTAGCATTGTAGCATAGATTTGTACACTATTGTCCGATATCAGTGACCACATTAAAAAAACTAAACAAGAACAGACACCTAGGACTGTAGTCTAATAAAATTCCCTTAATAGCTCCACATTAATCTAGACCTACAGCACAGCAAAATCGAGCAAGGAAGAATTCGAGCAATTCCCCCAATCTCATTTGTTCCACGTTGAAACAGTGATTAATACAATTATGATGACCAGGTAAATTTACAATCATTCTTTGAAAATATTCTGTAACATGTGCTAGCTTTTGTCTGTACTTACAACGGGTTGGTATGCTGGGAATTTGTCCCCAAGGTAGAACATAAACAGCATGAATCCAATGAAACCGAACAGTTGTTTGCACATTGTGGACCAGGCAACAGGGCTCGGAGAGGTATCCACACGGTTCCGGATGAACATGTCAAAATGCCAGTGCATCTATAAAAAGACAGAACAAATGCTGATTAATTGTCAGGGGCAATCTTGCACTGACAAAACTATTTATTTCGCTGTCTAAATCAACTGGTGTTTTTGTGGAGAAAGCAGTGTCTGTGTGGGATCAAGCTGATCTGAACACTGTCTAAATATCAAACAGCAGTACTTTTTCAGAAGAAGGATATGTTGTACCTCAGAATTATCTAGGATCTAATTATATATAAAAAAGAATGTTAAAAGTTGTGTCATTAAAACTAAAATGGTACTTAAAACTAAAAAGGCATTCAAGCTTTTCACACCAATTATGCAAGTGTCATCTTCATCAGTGCAGGGTTTTTCCTGGTCTTTGGTGGTGCCAGTCATGGGTGCCAGGTGATGTCATATGCTAATTTGCATAAGCAGCATTAGCTGTACCAATTTCAGGGTGCAGGTTTCATCAAAATACATCTAAGACTTTTCAGTACCTCTTTAATGCTGATTATAATGAAATATGAGACTGAAATGAACGTGGAAAAAGACCCATAGTTATGCCACGTCTGTGACTGGGCTGAATTTTTGGTAGTCATGTTTGCGAAATAAAGTCAAGGTCAGAAAAGTTACTAAATCTAGCAGGAGCGTGGCCGAGTTGGCAACATCTATTTTGTAACTGTATTCACAGTGAACTGTTCTGGATGAATGGGAAAATGTTTTTGAATGACAAAATCTGATGTGTGATCCCAGGTCTTCATCTGTGTGACACCTCATCTATGTTCTATCACGTAGTGTACATGGCTCCAGACAGGACATCAAGCAGACCAGTGATTTAGTCTGTACTACCCTTGTTGGGCAAGACTTGAACAGTCTTGTAGTCTGAATTGGGCTTTAGCAAATTACTGAGTTTGTTACTATCATGCACCTTCAGCAAGTTGAATGGCTGCACTGCACCAAAAGTCAAATGATTCTAAGTTATGTTTTTTCCAGTGCCTTGTTTCTTAACTTTGGTGCTAAAAGGAAAACGCTTTGATGGCCGCCAAAATTTCCTCTATACAGGTTAAGTCCTGCAGTGATGGTACAACATGGTGTATCTCTTTAATGGCGTGGTACAACATTATGAATGGTGAAATATCAAAGAGCATGTAATGTAATCATTAGCTTACCGGCTCTCCCCAGTTCCTCCTCAGGTCAGGGTGATCCCATTGATACCAGGGGTCTCTCTCATGCTGAGATCTATCTGGAAGCTTTGGATAATCACCATATCTTCAAAAACATAAATACACACAACAATGGCATGTGATTAATTATCCATGAAATCAGTTACCTGCATATGCTGCTGGTTTGAACTTCACTGTGGACCATATTGTGGGGATGGCTGATAGAATACTCCATGCATTTGGTTAACATCATCTTGAATAAGTTGCACATTACCTGTCAAGATCTAACTTAACATGGCTAAGAAAAAGAGTGCTAAGAATGCCCATTCAAAATGAATCTCACCCCTCGCCATTGTCAGGATACGGTTCATAGTCCTCAACCCTCATGTTGTACTTCTTTGCTGCAGCAGCTCTCTCCTCGGGAGTCTTGGGGTATGGACCAGGGAGAATATCTTTCGTAACACCAGAGGCTGAAATGCGAATCATTGGATATTTGAATGCATAAGCTCATCTACCAAGCCAAATGTAGGCTGGTACAACAGCGTTATTCCAGTTGACATTACGCGTAAGCGTA